>JAPYZR010002228.1:0-21781 GCA_030522945.1 Trichopria nigra
TGCGATTATGTTTCGTAATTTTAAGAAAGATTTAGTAAAATTACTAAAAATGTTACTGAATTTTGTATTCAGTAACCTGATTTTGTAACATTAAGTTCCGGTGGTAACTGAAAAATGTCGGAATTTTCCAAACATTTCTAACGGTGTAAGAATACTTACCAATTACCCCACCGACTAATGATTCGGTATAATTTTGAAATTTAAGTGTTCCACCAACGGACTACGTACAATTACGCAAATGTCTGGTATTGCGTGTCAATGTCAATTTCACGTGATTACACATCATTGTTTACGGTACTTGCGTTGATTATGCATTATCACGCAACGTCACAAATAGTTTCGGCTCCAATCATACGTGTCAAGCATGAGAATTTATGTTAATTACTCGTAAAATGTATGTATTATCTATATAGCTGAGTGATTATCGAAATAATAAAAAGTTGATGTTACTTAAGCAAACTATCCATTCTTGGAAAACTTATTCGACAAAATGAAAATTTTAATAATTTTGAATTTGATCGATTCAATTGTGTAAAACATTGTCTTTTCCCTGCAAACTTTGAAAGCAACTATTACGTCACATAAATGTTACTCGTTGCGTAACTTTTACATTATTGTTACGTAATTGTTACATAATTGCCAAAATTGTGCTTGTTGGGTTCTAAATGGTAATTACATACAAAATAATACCATAGACGGACAATGACATTTATATATAAATTATCTAATTTTATATATAAAACGTCGACTTTTTGAAATTATCAAAACTGGCAATAAACTTTGTTTTGATACTCTCAGATTTTTCCCAGGACAAATGTTTCAAAATTTGCGTTTTGTTACCGTAATATTTTCTTATAAGACGAGAGCAGTATTATTTCCGAAGTGTTTCTTGAAATTCTACTTGAAGTAGAAACTGCACATTGCAGTACAGCAGACATATTAAAATGACTTCCCTCATCAAGACGTCGTTTGTCATTCCGTCATCGGGGATATTTCAAATTTTACCATGGTTTATGCGCATACCCCTTACGATATAATGGATGGTCGCAGAAGGAGAAAACTCCAATTGTCATTGTTTCGTTTTTTTACCCATGCAAAATGACATCGCACAGTGTCAGAATTCGCTGATCTAGGGGTCATTTATTCGCAAAATGTGCAATTTCTTACTTTAAATAACGAGTATCTCATTGTTACAGTTTTTTTTTATTGTGCGTTCTTTCGGTTGCTGAACGTGAATTCCTTATCACAATTTATAGACTTTCAAAATGGCCGATCAAATATAAGAGTCCACAATGTTTAAATTTCATTTTATCTTATCGATAACCTGTACAAATACGTTTCTTGGATTGTGGAATCAGAATCGGTTCTCGTGTAAATTGAAAATTCAAAATGGCCGACAGAATATGGCGAGCTGACAAAAAAAATAATATCGGCAATAAATTCCCACACTTTTTCACTTTTCTCAGATGGCCACCCGTTATAACCGTTGCGTTAACGTATGCGGAAACCCGAGGTTTAAAAAAAAAACGACCCTGCATTATTAGGCGTTCAATGTTTACATCGCTCAATGTTTCAGCCGTCCGATATAACCGTTACCGCATAGAATTCCGCAAAATTGTACGGCAGCAGCGCATCCCGGCGTCGGCGTCGAAAGCATTAAAAATGCAGAAGAAACGGAGGGGAGACCGCCCTGGGGGTGACAATTCGCGAAAAGCGTCGGCCGTCCCGGGGGGTCTTTCGTGAATGGAGCGGCTCGCATGAGAAGTCACGTGAAAGGATCCCGATATCTCGGCAAAGATCGCTGTTGAAACTTTGCCTCGTCGCGAAACAATGGTCGAAGGGGTTGCTGCCCCCCCCCCCCCCCCCCCCCCCCCCCCCCCCCCCCCCCCCCCCCCCCCCCCCCCCCCCCCCCCCCCGCCGCCCCCCCCCCCCCCCCCCCCCGCGCCGCCCCCCCCCCCCCCCACCGATGATAATGCTGCGGAGCGGTCCGGGGACGGCCAGGAGCAATGCTCTGTAATTAATCAGCCGCCACATCGCCCGCGCGAATACAGGCCACCTTGGCTGATGCTCGCCAGCGTTTACATGCAGATATCATCCCTGTCTCTCTGTCTCTGTCTTTGTCTCTCTCTCACACACAGCCACACGTTCTCTCGCACTTGGCATATGTATATGCGCAGGACTATCTCCATCTTTCTCGGCAGGCATGTCTGTTTGTATATCTCTCACGAGCCTTGCCACCGTGTATACGCGCACATGACGTACAGCCTTCCGGGAGATACGCCGCTGCCACTCCGCATAAAATAGGATTCTCTATATATTAAATGGATATTACAATGCCGCATTCACGTGTAATGGCGGGATTTAATGGAAATATCTTATAAAATAATAATCAGCACTCGAATAACCTGTACGAGGGAAGCGCGGGTAAGCGGTTCGAATATCGGGGTCAAGTCTCGATTAATCAATTATTGTAAGTGTTGAAGATTACAGCAATTTCAGTCAGGTTGAAGCGACGTATGGAGCTTTTTACATCGGATACGATTGATATGGATTATTTCTTAGTGTCGGTCGAATGACTCGAGGGGGTTGTAAAATATGGAACATTTAGTGACCTAATCTTGAAATAAGAAGAATGTAAATTAAGATGTGATTGAAACACTTTTTCAAAATTTGCGCTTCGGAAGGGTGATTCTGCATAACATGTGCATCACCCAAAAAAATACCGGTGAAGGTTAGGTCGATAAATATTGGTACTTTAGACCCTTCATAAGTGGTAGAATATATGTTGAAAAGTACCAGTTTTATAAAAAAAAAAAGGTCCAGATAGGATTATACAAGATTAAATTGTGAAGAGGGCCGTCAACATGACCGAAACGTAAATATTGAAATCTTTTAATTTGTTGATTGAATCTTTCACCAACCAACACTATTCTGTAATGGATTATACAAGAATAAAATTCATATACTGTATTAAGGAGGCTCACTTGCGACAGTACCGAAATTGGTAGGAGCATAAGGAGGGCCCATTAGTATTTCAACGTATTTTAATATTTTTCAATACGAAAATCACTCGGTACTTTAAACATAACGTATTACAAAAATTACTGAAAACTGTCGCATATCATTTCGTGAATGACCCCAGCTGGCGATTTTTTTCATCTAATATCATTTCTAATTAGGTTATCAACGTTGAATAAAATCTTGACATTTCATTTCTAATTTAAAATTGATCGTACTTTCCGATTTTTGTCATGAAGATTGAAAAATCGCTGTCTCTAAGTTTCATGGAGTGAAATTTCACTCTTGAAGAGTAAAAATTGAGCTACTTTTCAAAAGAGTGAATTTCCACCCTTTAAGAGTGGTATTTCACACTAGATTGGAATGAGTCGGAGAATTTACACTCCAAACAGAGTGAAATGTCAGTCTTAAAGAGTGAATTTTCATTCCTTTACAAGAGTAGCTGAATTATCACTCTTTATGGAGTGAAATTTCACTCCAAGAGATTTAAGAAAAAATTGAATTTTTCACCAAAAATTATTTGTTGATTATCAATTTTGCATGAAAATCAGATGAGGAGACCATTATCAAGGGATAATTTTGCATTCGCGTATCATAAACTTTATATTTTATACAATTTTTAATTGTTCCATGTATAACGATTTAAATTGACAAATTTCGTCTGAAAATCTGTCGTAAAAATTTTTCGAAATTCAAGATGGCGAATTACATATGGCGGATGAAAATTTTCAAAATATTTTTATTTTGGCACGCATTCCATTCTGGTGCGATTTTACAAAGTACATTACGTAGAACATAATATTTATTCGACGTTTTCAAAATCTAAACTTTAAAAAAGTTACGATGAAAAAAACTAAAATTCAGATATAACTTATTAATAAATAATATCCAGCTGCAATATTTAAAAACTTTTTTACCATTCCGCCTGCATAGTCGGTATTTTATAAATAATAAATTTTCAGTTTCCAAAAAACAAATTTCGTAAGAAACTCACGAAACTGTGCATCATCAAAAAAATAAAAATTTCCCAAGATACAAGTTTTCATGTTATCGTCATTTCATTTTTCGTACCTTCGTATTTACAAAGTTAGTGTGTTATCGGTTATTATTATATTTAAGGTTTTTTTTTTGTCTATTTAATTATCTATGTATTTTAGTCAAACTCTTTTGCTTTTTTTGTTACTATTTTTTTTTTCCTATTTACATTCGTTTGTCAAAACACTGCCAATTTCCGTTAATTAAATTCTATCATTTTATCGAGAATCGTAGCAAATCTGTCATAGTTTTATTCGCACTCTAGTCGATTAAAATTAAAAACAAAAATTGCACCAAAAATAAGAATTGAAAATATCGCTATCCGCCCTACGTTCGAATTGTGCATCGACCTGCACAATTCGATAACGAAAAAGATCATGCAATCCCGCAAATTCGTCGTTTTTATATCGAGCGCCCGCAGTTATCTTGAACTTATCCGGAACTCGGTAAAAACCGCGAGTTTATTGTTGTACCCAATACTGTTTGGGCATTGTTCCGGGCACGCATCCGTGACCCACCTAGATGCACGCATACGGGGCGAGTCGATTGAAAACCCCGACAATAATGGACTGAAATTCAGTGATTGACGTTATCCGTGGTTATTGATGGTAATCTCCATTCGCGCTATTTGCGCATGGATGGTCTTACGTGAAAACGATGGCTTCGCTCGCTGGCGTATACGGGGGAGGCGGGACTTTCCGTGTGCCTGCCCCATATTCAAAAATGGTAATCACACGATGGAAGCGGAAATTGGAGATGAAACTCGCAAACATAACAATAATCGCGGGCCATCGTTCATTTTTCACGTACATGCATATACACCCCGTGACTTGGATGAAAATAATTATCGGAGAATTCGTAAGTGGATGATGCGAAATGTTCGAAACGCTCGAGAGTATCTCAAGAGATGAGAGGGCTTCCATATTGCACGGATAAAAGTCAGAGCGTATAATCCAATTGCAATCGGTACTCGTATGCACTTTGGTGTAAAATTTTGCATTCAATTGTTTAATTACGTGCGATGGCAGGATAACTTAATGGTCATAATATATATATAGCCTAATGGCATCGACGGCATGTGTTAATTGAATTTTGATGCTGTCATGTATAAAAGACCTCAATTGTTTTCAGCAAATCTTGCTGTCTTTTTTAATATTTTTCTTTTTAATTTAGCCCGCTTCAATTTCTACAATTTTTTTGACATTTTTTATTACGATGACACGAATACAATAACATTGTTTTTCGTGCCGTTATGAAATTCAATTTGACAATTTGATATGTATTCTTTTATTATGTTTGCGATTGGTGGTTTTCAGCAAATCTATTTTTTTCGTGGTTTATCTTTTAATAAAATATAATAATATATAATAATAAAATAATAAATCAAAGACTCCCAGTAAAGGTAAAAAGAATGAAGAGAAATAATTAAAAAAAAAAAAAGAAAAAAAGTGAACACATTATGATATTTAAAAGCGAATATAATTGAAAACTGAGAAAAAGGTAGGGAATAAGAGTTACTTCTTAAATTTAAAAAATGCAGAAAAAATAATAAAATCGAATTATTCATTCTTTATATCGCCAGACTATTACTGAATTATTCTACTTGCAATATTTGTTTGTTAGAAATTCTAAATAGTCATGTATCATTACAGGGTGGTAATGGTTGGGCCTCGTTTTTATTTTTACCTTATAGGCCGGATTTCGCGTTTTCTAGTATATTGGTTGAAAAGATCTTTTAAAATGCAATGTGTTTGCTTAACACTAAAAAAAATTACTGGACTAAAATTTAGGTTTTATAGCGGCATTTAGAAAAAAAAAAGAAAATTATTAAAAATATATAAAAGAAAAAGGTTGAAGTACACTTGAAACTGAGGAAAGGAAACCTGAAATTTAAATAAAAAATCATCTGAAATTGCATTTTATATTTTATCGATATAATGAAAATTGACCAAACAATAATATGAATTACAAACAAAAAAAAGAAATGAAAACTGTTCAAAAATTACTATGAATCGCAAAATATAAATGAAAATTTACGAAACAAAATTGCAAGTGGTCCAACCATCACTTTCACTTCGTTAAAGTTTAATTTGTTGTTTGTATCTTCATTTTATGTTTAATTCACTATTTTTGTTGTTACTTGTTATCGCTGAAAAATTTGTTCCCTACAATTGACTTCATTTTTGTTAAAAAAAAAAACATTTCATTTAACAAAAAAAATAAAGTAGTAAATTTCGAAAACGCCTAATTTTTGAAAAATGCAATAACCAATTTTTTCAATCTTTTCATTCCATTAAAAACGATTATTTAGTATTGTGGCATACATTTTAAGCCTAATTTTACGTTTTGATTGTACTCACAACTGTGATTTCATATAATTGCAAATGTAAAGACGAAGTAAAGTCTCTCGCAAAAATGCGAGCAATACGTAAAATACCTTAGCAGTGACTTGATAAACATAGTTACATATGCTAGTCAACGACAATCGGGCCGATTCGCGCGGATAAGAACATCGTTAAAGTAAACGCAATGAATTTCTCGACGGTACAATTCGGACGAGTAGAGGATCTCTCCGGGAAAAAAGTTGCGAGATATAGCGGATGCTCGCATTGCCTTTGGAATTACGCTACGTGTAAAAATAGAGCGGGTAGAGATAATGCTAACACGAAACACCCCTTGTGCAAAGACGGGCATACGGGAGTTACATGCGAAGGTTATGTAAATGCGCGACACGGAGGAAGGTACGCCGACGATGCTCTATACGTACTCTATATAGAGATATACATATATGTATATATATGTGGGTGCCTAGGTATAAACTATGCGCGCAGGTGCACGCGTCCGAGTAACGCTGGGGTAGAGGTATATAAATGTCATTCGGCCATATGTGCATGAAAACTGGGCAACGATATACTCTTGTACGAACGATACGAACTGCGACGGGGGAATCCCCGGGACGAGCGGATGCTTCTGGTTATCAAGCCGCCGTTCATGCATAATGCACCGACAGACCATTATTCTTCAGACCCCCCCCCCCCCACCGAGCTTCCAGCGTACCGCGGCGCAGCATCCCTCTTCGATGCTTTCAAGGAAAATCGAAGAAGGAGTAAACAGAGAAAATCACGCCTCAGCATGTATCCTTACTGAAACCAGATACGGAGCTCGAAAAGCTGGGAACTATTTACGCTAAATCTACCGCACTCGATCGTTGTCCTTTTGGATTAACAGTTTATCCAAACGGTTTTTTTTTCTTTTTTTCTTTTTTAAGAGTGTCTGACCATTGAGTGGTCTTTCTACTTAAAAATGTTTAGCATCTTAACTTTTTAGCTTCGTTTTATCTTCGTCTCTTCTGTTCTTCCTGAATACATCGTCGAATGTACATTAACAAGAGCTTTGTAATCCTTGCTCGTCAAAATTAAATCATTCGTAGTAATTGAAAAATACACTATATTGTATCATTCCATCTGGATTTAAATCATTTTTTTATTACGATTCGTCATCGATTTTCATTAACTGTCCTTCTTTCCGTCCATACCCGCATTTTCTCATTAATTTTCATCCGATGCTGCACGAATGTCAGATAACGCATTGACACCACCACATACTGACGTTTGCATCGAATCGAGCATCCAATCAGGGACTACGGAATGCGTATTCCGATGTTAATTTATTTCATTTCTTTAGAAAACAGACTCGTTTTTAAAAACGCCTTTCAATTTTGTACGATAATAAAAATTATCTACGTACAGTACCCACATTTATCTGCCCCCACCCCAAACAAATTTTAAAAGTCGAAAACTCATCAAAACTAAACAAAAGAAATTATTTTTTTGTGTTATATTTTTATTCTGATTATTAAAAATAATTATAGATGATAAAAAGCAGAATTCAACATAAAAATATAATAATAAAATTTGTTAACTAATTTTCATGATTTTTTGTTCATTCCGCCATTTTAAATTCAGAAAATGCAGCATCAATTTCTACACAAGGGATTTAAATTATCTTTTTATCGGCGAATCGTTGTATTATGAAAAACAGAAAGTATTGTCAAAATTTCGTCATCATGCCGCCATGTTGGATATTGAAATTATCTACGTAAAAAATGTAAAAAATACAATTCTTTTCGTTTAAAATCTAAAAGAATGAATTTTCAAAACACGTACGTCTAAAAGATGCACATTCCCCGTGTATTCCCAGATATTCTGTTGGTATTCCCAGAATATTACTCTTCATTTAAGATAAAAGTAAGAAATTTCAACATCGTTCGGAAAGAAATTCTTCTATATTAAGAGAATTATTTTCGCTTTGTGAGGAAGATGCGACGGAAAATAAGGACAGAAGCTTATCACTTAAACGAAGGAAATTTCGTTGTCGTTCGGTAGAAAAGGCACATACTTCCATAAGTCCTGCAGAAAATGCCGAAATGAAAATGAATAAAATACAGAAATTATACCTTATAATATATGCATTGAATGCCGATAGTCTGTGCGATGTTCTCATACGATAATATTGTTTCACGAGTAATGAAAAGATGTAAAAAACGGAGAAAGAACAGCAGTTTAAATAACAGACAGTCCATTATTCTTCGTCTACGTTTCTCACCTCTTGGATGCTTTTAAGGAAAATCGAAAAAGGAATAAACAGACAGGGCCGAGATCCTCGATGTATCTTTACAGAAGAACTGAAAGACAAGGGAATAAACGTAAGGCGTCGGCGTCGCTCTTTTGTATTTAAACTTTTCGGAAAGCTTTGATTTTATATCAATTGAGTAAATACGCGACATATTTGCTGTTTATACTACAGCTATGTTTTGTCTAATCCTGATTGCTTCGTATTTGGACAACCGACTATACTGATTATTGTGCATAAAAATGTTTAAACACATGTAAGAAACATTTTGTTGAAAATCATATAACAAATGCTTTTATGTATGTATATACATAATTCAATGTAATGTAAGTAATGTAATGGAAGTATGTGTATAAACTTTATGCAAGTTTATTCGTGTACTTAAATTAAGTCATTAATTTTGTCGTTACAGAAGCATGTCGACATTTACTCCCAAAAGAGACGTTTACTTAATAAAACGTAAAGCTGCTCTCTCGCGTCTAACGTACTTGAAAAATAATTGACGTTTTCTCAATTTACGAAAAGAGCCTTTTCGTTTTGACAGCTGTCGAAAAAGCAATTCGAACATTTTGAAGACATTCGTAAACACTCGCCTTTAAAAGCTACTCTTCTAGCGCATATTCCCATTCCGGAGCTTTCAGCGCAACGTAATGTCGGCGTAAACACCGCATGTAAAAATCCATTACAGATTCGTCGTGACATACACGCCGATCGAACTCTTCGCAATAAGTGCGTATTCGGTGCACCGGTGAATTCTATATATACGGAGTATTTATCGAAAGTAAATTTCGCAGTTGAATTGCACAGAGAGAGAGAGAAAATAAGTCACAGCAACCTGTTCATATTTTCAAAGACGCGAATAAGGTGGGAAAAAAAACCAATATTTCAAAATAGCCGCATTGAGAGAACTTTATTCGTGTATATATATATATATATATATATATAAAGTCCGCCATTCAAGCGTCATGCCGGCTCTAGGCCTTCTTCTAATGAAAGCTCCACGCACTTTATTCAATTTCGTATTCGCGCCGAGTTTCCCCGTTAGGTTTCTCTCCGGACTGTTTTATATTTCTCATTCATAATTACATTTGCCATTCGTAAATTGCGCGAGCATTACTGATGGATTACTTTCTAACGAAGTCAGCCGGCATTCAGCTCGGTAACGGATTTCAATTTACACGGAAATTCGAAAATAATTTGAGCCGCTTCAGCATCGTGACTCTGTTAAGCGTTCATCGCATTAGGACAAAAACCTGAATGGATTATTAATTAGCCTTTGGAACTTTCGTCGCGAACGTATAAATTAATTATAATATAAGTTGTCAACAACGGTGAAGTTGGTCGTGTTAAAAGTAACGCGGAAGATGATGCAAGCTCAAACTTATTTATACTTCTAGGGTCTTGCGAAGCTCCACCAGAATCGAATCGACTTATTTTTCTGTTAAGTAATTGTCTGCTTTTAAAATATACATTATATTTTATATTACATAATACATATATATGTGGTGTCCAACATTAAACCCTTTCAGTCACGCAATTAACACAATAGGAAAGTAAGTAAAAACTATACAGCACGCGAGATACGAATCTGGTATTAGATTTTTCAAAATTCAAAATGGCGGATTCAATTTGGCAGATCAAACATCGTTAGCAAATCGTCTCGAAAAGAGCTAAGGGAGGTTTTTTGTAGTCGCTGAAAATTTGTAATGCGACGGGTTTGGGGAACTTTCTACAACTACCATGGGTTCGATCCTGATGGTGACTATTGGAGGTTATTTTAAATTTTAGAGATTTTTCAAGATTTCTTTAAACTATTGCGTAAAGTTAGACATTACAATACTATACATATTCAATATACATATTCCTTCCGTAATGACAATTACGTGAATTATACTTATTTATAACTTCTTGCTTATTTTGGTCTCCTCTTATTTAATTTTGTCTCATTTTGTTTATTTTGTTCTCGTATTGTTTACTTTCGTCACTTTTTGTTTATTTTTGTATAATTTTGTCTAATTTGGTCTATTGTTGTATATTTCGGTCTTTCTTTTGTTTATTCTTCTTTTATTATGTTTATTTTGGTTTCCTTTTGTTTATATTGGTCTCTTTTATTTATTATGGCCTTTTTTGTCTATATCGATCTCCTTTTATTTATATGTACAACTTTAATCTATTTTTTGAATTATTTCACCAATTTTTATTTATTTTTATTTATTTTTATTATATAATCGTATGCGTGACCTTAACGATAAATATTAAAACCATCGATCACAATGGTAGGGAACATTTACGTTATTTATAACAAGATCATTATAGCACATTATGTTATCGCAAATATTATTATGTTTTTCCATAAATTTTTTTTTTTTTGTTGTAATAATTACATTGTCGCAAGGTCCCAACATTATCTAAACTCGTGCTCAATATTTAACTCATACTATTAAATTCGGCACATTTGTTGCTTCCTCAATTTGCAAACGTTACAGTCACTACTACAGTCGCGTAGTATTTATCGTCCATTTTCAGTACACTGTTTCCCGTAAATAAGTAACGAACCTCATTTTCGACGGTCAGTTTTAGTATCAGAGCCTGCGAAGCACTTGATAAAGGGCGGTGTTTCTCGATACTTCTGGACAGATCAAAGCATCGATCCCCCCAGTAACACTCTATTCTCTGGAGTAACTGCCGGCACTTGAAGAACAGACCCCAGCGGGCGAAAAAAACGACGAGACTTGATAAATGCTCTTTTTGCACTTTATTGCCTTGATAAATGATATACTATGATTTCAATTTAAGATAATATGATGAATAAGCAATTTCTTTCGTTTTTCGACATTTATAATTAAGGCTTAAAACAAAGTTGATCGGTGATAGAGAACTCAACTGAATTTTCGAACCATTTTTTATTATCAATAATAAAGTCGATTCATTTCCATGATATTTGAATAAAAATGTACATTTTCGGTATAAAATATTTTGAATCTTCCATTTTAGATACACGATTTTATCACTAAAAAATATAAAAAGATGTTCATTCAAAAATTTCCAATTTTCCATGAAATTTTAAGAAAATTCGAAATTTATTGTCCACCATGTTCGATCCGCCATTTTGAAATCTAATGCAATTCCGTCATTAAGGATCTTAATTACCTCATGACCTACGTTTTTTACGAGAAAATTTTGACTGGAAATCGTCACATTCGAAAATACTATGAAATGTCGACATCGTAACACCATCTTATATACATAGCTATTGTGAAATTAAAAATTTTATCCCGTATATTTAGGATGATACATTTATTTGATGATTTAATAAAATGTATAACAAATATGGAACGTTACTTTTCGGACATTCTTTACGGAATACAACCTTACAAATTATAGAAATAAAAAACATTGCAAAGTCGAGAAATAATAAATCCACAAAGAAAAGTTGATGTATCCATCAGGCGTCATATCCTAGACTGGAAAATCATTAATTACACCTAAACTCACGAGCTCACGTCGACGAGGAGGCCTTCGCCACAGTCCCGGACGCTTCGGAAAATTGAATTCGACGCGAATTACGCCGACAATTGTCCTTTCATTCGGAAGTACATCAGACTCGGGCCTCGTCGGGTGCGAGCACGGAGAGCGGAACTTGGGCTAGGGCTAGGGCCGGGGCGGGGGGGGGGGGGGGGGCAGGCGACGGACGTAGCTAGCTAGACCCGTGCACGGAGCTAGGCGTGGTCGTAAAACCGCAAATGCGATTCCCGAAGCGAATGCTGTAGACAGATAGGACGGAAATAAAGCTCGCGACTAGTTGGGGGATTTGAATAATCCGTCGAATCGATGTCGTTCGACGCTCGTTGGTATCAGAATTCGTTGAATGTTAACGAGGCTTTTTAGATCGACTTGTTTCTCTCATCATCTCGTTCCTTCTTTCATCGCTTTGCCCAATGAAGTCTGCGTCTTTGAACGAGGGATTTTTTTAGCAAAAACAGCCGCGATTGATGAGTTCGTTGGCAAGATTGGCAGACTTTTTCCGAGAAAGTCTGGAAAAATAAACAGGGCTACGTAAGAAAAAAAACGAAACTCTTCTGATCTTAGATCGAGGCATTTGCGAAAGTCTCCTACCCCAACATGATTTCCGAAAGCCCAAGTCTGTTTTAAAGTTGTTTAATTGGAAGAAGATAAGATCTGCAAATGTACAGGATACCCTACAATGTGTTTTTATACACTTTTCATTGTTTACATTAAGAGGAACGTCATGAATCGTCCGAAGTACCATTCCTATGCCGGTTCTAGGACAGCCCACAAATTAGTGATGTTTGCCAACATTCATCATGCATATTTTGATGTCATTCAATTTTTGACGTGTTCCACCAATTATCTACACAGGGTATCTAACAATACCATTCCGATATTCAGAAAATTTAGTGATGCATTACAGGAATTCTACATTACAGAGATTTAATATATTTTAAAATTATACACATCCTATTGTAATTCTCACAAAGATTTTTATAATATGACGAAACCTTAAAAAGCTCATGATGTGTTTAAAAGCAGTGATAAAGGAATGTTTAAAATTTGTCGTTTCAGGACGAGGAGCAGTGCTGGACAGTCAAGGCCCCGTTCTGGTGACGGAACCGCGCTCAGCCGTCGAGTTTTCCAACGACACCGGCGCAATGGTCCATTGTACTGCGGACGGTAGTCCCACGCCACGCGTCGATTGGCTCATGGGCGACGGTTCTCCAGTTCTTCCGATCCCAAAAATCCGGGAAATGTTGGTGAATGGTTCGATGTACTTTTTACCCTTTCGAGCGGAGAGCTATCGCCACGACGTTCATTCGGCGGTCTACAGGTGCCAAGCGTCCAACAGCGTGGGAAGAGTACTTGGACGCGAAGTTAACGTTAAAGCCGGTTAGTATTTTAACAACAAAAATCTTGGATTTATCATTGCATGGAAAATACCAAAATTGTAATCAATGTCTGACCAATCGGGAATGTTTCTACTTATCAAAATATATTATTTTTTTGACAAATCGATTCCACAAAATGACGGTACAATATATAAGCTATATCAAATCTCGACGGAAATCATTTTTGTCAAATAAGTTCTTGATCGCCCTCGACATTTTCGAAATTCAGCAAAAATCACGCGTTACCAGTCGCATCTCCATCAAAGCGGGCAAGATTCATGGTCGACCGTTACATCGGAAAGATCCGTACGTGTATAAAAATCGCAAAGGTCGAGCTTGCGGCACAACTATAGAGCATCCCCTACTAATGCCATTTTGTCGGTGTAAGGGCGTCTATAGTCGAAGACGTCCAAAAGGCGCTTCCTTTCACCGCGGGCGTCGCGATAAATCAAATCGACTTTTATCGGAAATGACGCGCGGGGGTGGGGGCGAGTAGCTGCGTGCTGGCGAGGGTTAAAGCGGGGAAAACAAGACGAATGATCTTGACGGAGTCGGAGGACCGTGCCAACCGCATTTACCATCCTAGGGAAGATGAACGAGCTTCCACGCGTAGCATCGAAATGCGCGGTGACTGCAGACTCGGTGTCGTCGCGCGCGCCAACTCGTACTTTCCAGTCCCGAATGGCGGTATAAATTATTCCACGTGCCCGCCAATCCTTTCTCTTCGTGCTTCGTCTTTCTCCGGCAACAGTGCAGCCCAATGAGCTGCCAAGAATCACTTATCGTATTTAACCAATAATAACCTTAAATCTCGGCAAAAACAGGGTCGTCCAGACATTCGTACAAGCCAGCAGCCATCCCGAAAATGCAGTCGCCTGATATGTTGCAGTTTCGGATTCTTCGGATAGTTTTCACCTCGATTACTTTCGAGTTTAATGTCCCGTGGAATTGTAAATTTTGATACGAAATTGTAATCAAATGTCTCGCGTCGGACTACAACGTGCTATTTCTACTTACTTTTTTTCTGTACATTTTATACACTCGTATGTATACATATGACGACAATTTTACTAATTATTTATATCGTTAATTTGTACACCCGGGATGGTATTCCTGAAAATGAATGGAAAATTTATTTTTAAAAGCATACTTGGCTTCGTTGTTTGGAAAGTACATTGTCTACGACAATTCTGGGACATGTTACAGATTGATAAATATTTGATCATTAAACAATTTTTTTTTGTATTTTGAGAGTAATGGGCACGTTGCGAATGTTCAATAAGATGTGAAGCAGAATATTGCACAAATAAATTTTAAAAAGAAGTGATGGAACATCGCTTTAGTCTGTCTATAAGTGGCCTTTTCTACTGAAAATAATGTAAATTTTATTATTTTACCATTCATTGATTCTTGAATAGATCAATTAAACATATCAGACACCTTAAGGAAACTTATAAACATTTGTATGTTGTTATCTTGAATTTCAATGACTTTACTGGAGCTTCGTAATAGCGCTTCGTTTATGAAGTTCTTACGCCGATTTTGTCAAATGTCTCGCGGCATCGATCCTATAGTCCAAAGTTTGAGACGTGGCAATCATTTTCAGGCTGTCCAAGTTTCCCATCAACTGTTAGACTCGACGGAAGTCGTGGCCGACAGCTCGTTCGCTTCATCATCGCTGTTTGGTAACTGAAAAGAAACGGTCGATGAAGAACATTTCAATTGATCAACGGCAGACTTATCCCGTTTAAACGATTTAAGAAAGTTTAACGCGTAACTCGTTAAAGACATTCCTTTTCCTCTTCCTGCCTTAAATTTTTAGAATTAAAAACTCGAATGAAATGATTTAAAAATTTCACTTTTATACCTAATCTTCGTTCAATATTTGCACTGCTTTTAAGGTTCCAAGACAAAAATGAATTGTCTACTGCTGAATAAATATTTTTTTATTGATAACAAAATTATTTGTGTACTGATTTGTAAACAAAGTATCGTATTTTTCAGTTGTACAGCAGAAGTTCGAGGTACAAGTACGCGACACTTACGTCCTCGCAGGTAACACGGGCGTACTTCGATGCGAAATACCTCCGTTTGTAAAGGAATACGTCCAGGTGACATCGTGGGTACAAGACTCGACTTTCAATATTTACCCAACGGCAGTACACGGTAAGATGGTTCTTTCATTTTCGGAACCCATTCTACACGGTATTTTTGTAATTTGTTAAATCATTTTACTATTTAATTCAAGTAATCTACAATAAATGCAGGTATCAGGCATTTTTAATCGTTTACATCAACAGTGACGTCATGAAAAGTTTAAAGTAACTCTCGATAATATTTCGAAAGACTTGGAAATATTTTACAAGTCCCTTAAAAAATATTTCTCAAACGTCAAAAATAGAAATTTTGCATTGAAAACTTATTTTTTTAAACATATTTGGTTACGTTTTTCGGAAAGTCCCTTCCCTAAGTGAGTTCTGGGACATATATTACGAATTAATAAATATTGAAGTATTACATTTTTTTTTTTTTTTTGAAAATTTATGGCTTTAGAAAAGTCAACAAAATCTGTAGGATATCAAAATGGATGGAAATAATTCTTTCAAACTTTTTCAATGATTAACGTACAAATTTATTCAGATAGTAACAAATTTCTGAAGAAGAAAACTCTATTCTACACTTTTTCGTATAAAGCTTCCATTATACATTCTGCGCATCCAGTTCGTAAATGGAACGAAGAACGTATGGTCAGGCACTAACATAATTCTCTACAAACTATGTATATAAATGTAAAAAATGGTTTCATTTACATAGAAACGCGCATACGAGGATTTAAGTGGAAACAGGCCGTTGTAGTCGGCCACGTTAAACGTTCCTTATTTATTATTTTACTTCCACGAAGCATTACAGAAATCTCCTTTCCAACTGTATTTCGAACAAAGACAAGATTTCAAAGTCCATATTTCTAAATGCACTGCATTATGAACACGACGATAAGTCGATCCTTTTTCATTGAATTAATTTCCAAACGAAAATGCAGTCGACCGAATTAAAAGCTAAGAAAAATCAATGCGAATATCTCCGGCGCTGCGTTCGATCGAAATCTGTTATATATACGCGTCTTTGCAAGCTGCGTGGGCGCTTTTAGCGACGCTATATATATATATCGTACCCGGCGAATTAACGGAAACTTCCGGTCTAACTGAGGCGCAGGTTTGCCTAACTCCGACGTTTCCGCAGAGCGCTCAAACACAGAGCTTGCAGCCGCAATGCAAATTCACGACGGCGTTCATCCCTCTTCTACAAACCTCGTACTACGCCGCCGACTCTCGGAACAATTCTCTTGGCGAGACCCGTATATCAATCGAATGTGTACGCGTGTTCCCTGCCTGACTCGTAGCACCCGGCTCTCTCAAGGACCGTATTGTCGATGGAACGGAATATTTTTCCTCGAGAGTTCTCTTTTAACGGATCATTTGTTTCGAGTCAATTTCTCTCCATATATATACTGTACCTTACGTCGAGCTTGCAGTGAGCATTTTACAGAAAACTATAATGGTTTGGTATTTATTGATTTCTTTTTTTTTCTATTCTTTTCTACAACGAAGATCTTTAATTCATTAAAGAATATGAGTTATTATTCGATTAATTGGACAATCCAATTAAATCCATCATCAAATTAGAAAAAAAAATGGACAATTATTGATAACAATATAATTCACCAAATATTATCCACAAAATGAGACAACGTCAGCAGAACGCGGGTGTATTCAGAAAACGTTGAAAGCAATTAGCGAGCTTATAACAAGTGCCCGGCCGACATCAGAAAAAAAACGGTCTTTCGAACGGAGATCCGTTGAAGTTTACGAAGTAGCATTTATACGCGCCGAGCTATATGAAAGGCAGACTCGGCAGAATCGCATCCGCTACGACAGCAATTTCATACCCGATTTCACTTACAATTAGATTCTTCCGGGAATAAAGCTCTCGGATCCTCGTGCCGCGGACAAATGGAACTCGAAGGCAGCCAGTCCGGACATTGGATTCGAACCGATGTGGATTCCTCGTGTGAGGTAATAATTTCCACGCGGGATTAATATAGGTTATTGTCTGGCGAACGGTAATGAAGAGTTAATATCCCTGTGCTCTCGACTAGTATACTGCGGCGATATCTCGACGTTTCATCCAAACTTTTTTTTTTATTTTTAAACTTTCATCCAGATATGATTTAATATTTGCAATGTTTTGCGTTGCATTGGGGTTATTAACGAAAATAAATGAGGACTTGCATCGATTTTTCTTTCAAATTACAACAGTTCGTATTTGTTTGTATTTTGACGCTTCTTGTGTTGGGGATTTATTTTATTGGGGTTCAATCGTGTCAAGAAATTTTTATTTTAACAATATTTGTCGTTTAATAATATTTCCTTGAAATTTCGACGGATTTTGTTTGTTTGTTATTATTCATTGCGATCGGTGTTTTCCCAAACTTTCTTCTACTCGTAAGCTCTTAGAATGATGGGAATCTATACGAGCGTGTAATAAACCCAAAGCTCAGGTGGTTCAGACTCCACCTTTATAAATTGTGGGTCCCGCGAATTGGTAACTCACAGTAACATGGGAGAAAGGAAGAGAGGAAGATTGTAAACTAGATTGACAAACAAATAATACTGTTGTAGTTTTATATGTAATATTGAAATTACAGTCCTTTTATGTACTGAATAAATAAATAAATTGACGTTTCGGTCCTATTGTGTGGACCCTCTTCAGAAATAAACAATATGTAATGAAAACAAGCAAACCTACGCGCATACGCCATCTATTAGTAGATGTATAAATATCAATGTTGTGAAATAATAGTTATTTTAATAAAATAATTTTCTATTTCTTTTCTTTTTTTATGATATTTTTTCAACTGCTAAATTTTTAATTGATTTGTAATCAAAGTTATGTGAATTGATAAAAAATTGTTAAAAAACTTTACGACTGCGATTGTAATCTAAAGAAATTAAAAATGATAGTCAGTCCTTATACAAAATGAAAATTAAAATGCGACGTTTCGATCCAAAGTGCGGATCCTCTTCGGAAAGCAAAATAAAAATAAATAATGAAAATAGTCAAAAACAACACGAATTTATACGAAATGTAAATACCCTTCCAAGTCAGAAAAAGTAAAGAGCCTTCCATGACAAAGTGAACGTTATTCGTTAAAATAAGTTTAAAGGAAATTTAGAACCCCTTCCATGTTAGGAAATGTAAAGACCTTTCCAAGGAACTACGACGTTATTTATAGAAAATTTAAAGTCCCTCTTCCATGACTGGCTGCGGACAATAAGGAAACACGTTATTTACCAAACCATTTAGACCCATTTTGATTAAAATGTTATTTAAAATTTGTTTGTAATATGTTTGTTATTTTTATTAATATTATTATTATTTATTATTTGTATTTGTATTTATCTTATTATTTGTATTAAAGTGTTAGAAATTTGATTCTTCAAATCTAATATTTACTACGTTTTTAGTTATTTTAATAAAATAATTTTCTATTTCTTTTCTTTGTTTCTTCTTTTTTTCAACTACTAAAATTTTAATTGATTTGTAATCAAAATTATGTGAAGTTTCTACACGGTGTAAAGTTAAACCTGTATATTTTTTAAAATTTTCATTAAGGTGGTTCTAAAGTAGAGCAGTTACCGACCTAACCTCAAAACAGGAAAAGTATAAATAAATAAGGATGGAAACATTTTTTCAAAATTCGGTTGATTCTACATAACATATACAATCCTTAAAAAAATATCGATGAAATTGGTTCAAAATTAAACGAGAATTATCCGAAATAAATTATTTTCTCTTACCAGCTCTCGGTTAATTTTCAACCAGTTTCAGCGATATTTTATTAAGGATTGTATATATTATGTAGAATCACCCTTCCAAAGCCCAAATTTTGAAAAAAAACGTTTCAATCCTTATTTATTTATACTTTTCCTCTTTTAAGGTTAGGTCGGTAACTGCTCTACTTTAGAACCACCTTAATATTCTTTATATGTCCTTTTATGCGTGTTTCTAATTTTCGTTCAGTCTGACCGCAATGTAAACCATATTGCATATGAATGACGTTTTTCTTTTTTAAGGTTGTCTTTACGTGGTCTAATTTTTCTAATGTTTCTGTTGACTGGAATAGATATAACTCGAATGTTATTGTTCTTTAATTTATGGTTAAGTTTATCAGTAATTCCTTGTACGTAAGGCATAGATGTTGTTTTAACCAAAACTCGTTTTAATTGTTTTCGACTTGACATTTGTATAGTGACATAAAAATTATGAAATTTTTTCTGAATACATTGGCTAATAAGTTGTTGGGGATAAACGTTCTCTAATAAAATTCTTCTAAAAAATTTCAGATTTTTTTCTCTAAAACGTATCTCTGACAATTTTAATGCACGATCGATTAAACCTAATATTACATTAATTTTATAATTTAATGGTTGATTAGATTGGAAATGCCAGTATCGTAGTAAAACTGTTTCTTTACGGAACCAGTCAGCATCTAAAAAATCCAATTTCTTTTCTAGTCACTATAATATCTGAAAAATTAATTCTATTATTTTGTTCTATTTCTTGTGTAAATTTGATTCTATTAATCTTTCTGTCGCCTTCCCGCGAAAAAAATCAAGATCAAACGATATCTTTTCAGATCAGATTAGATCTATAGTGAGATCATATTTAATCCGAGTTATGGCCATATCTACAGAGATCTATAATTTTTATTTCCAATTAGATCTAGTCAGATATAACAAGATCTAATGTTAGATATCGTCTGATCTTGTCAACGATCTAATTAGATCTGAATAAGATCTAATGAAATCTGAATAAGATCTTATTTGATCCAGTAATAGCTGAGCAGATATGGCCATAATTCAGATCTAATTTAATCTGAACTTCTTTTCTCGGGTTTGAATTTTTCCACTTCCACTTTTTCGTTAATTTTACAAAACTATCGACACGGACAAAAAAACTTCTAGGTACAGTTTTATAATAAAATTTCCGAGTAGAAATAATATTCTGCTGGAGAATCGAAACTTTCGGATTTGCAGCCCGTGTATACGTTGCCTCGCTTATATTCGGCCCACTCGAGAATGTCGGAGACAAACGGGATTCCACCGAATGAATAAAGCGCAGAAACGAAACAGACGAAAGCAACACCGGGAAGCCCCGGCATTTCTGTGCAGAATCATCCGAAACTGTTGCGCGACAATGCGAGTATATTTCCGGTTTGGCGCGCGCGCGCGAAATAATTGAAATTGTTCCTAATATTGGAATCGATTCCAAGTTAAATATGCGATTATGAATTAATCAAGTCGCATTAAATGATTTTTTTTTTCTTTTTTGTTGTAATTCTCACAGAATTTGGAAAAATGATTCGCAATCTTTGAGAGAATTTCTCAAAGATTGAATACAATTATAGAATATTCTTCAGACTATTGTAAAAATATGAAAATTGGTGTTTTTCGATTAAAAAAAAAGACGACAAAATTCAAAAAATTAACTTTTTTTATTGGTTATATATTAATAAATGATATTATTGTTAGTAGAGAATTATTGTGAGCTCTCAGCAAGCAAACAAAAGAAAACAAGAAAAGAAAACAATTCTGACAATTATGTAACAATTATGTAACATTTACGTAACAATTACGTAACAAGTTATAATTTTGTTAAATTATGTACTTAATGTAACGTTTTTTTCTAATTTCATCAATTATTATCATAATCAATCAATCATTTTATTTCATTTCTTTGAAAAATATATATAAATTTGAACCTTTAATTAATGTTGTAAAAACACACACACACACACACACACACACAATTGTAAATATTCAATTAAATCTTTTTTGCTTCTGTGAAATAAACAAATATTTTACGAACAAACCTCACGGCTATGAAACTGATATCGGTGAAAATCGGAAAAATTTTTGTTCTCTAACTCGATCAAAACTCGGAAAAACTAGATTACAAGCAATGATCCCACGGAGTTACGGCAAAGAAAAACAAGGAGCTCTGCACCGCCGGCGCGTTTAATACCCCCTAAACGAAATACGTATCTTCGCTGTATATGAAACTGTTGCAGGACAATACCTCGAGAGCTTTACCGTTTCAGGTCTCTGGCGCGCCATGGGACTCGAAGGAAT
>JAPYZR010002229.1:0-24005 GCA_030522945.1 Trichopria nigra
AAAATTATTAATATATATATATATATATATATATATATATATATATATATATATATATATATATATACGTGTTAAACGGGTCATTAATTCAGATGACATAATATCGGTCAGGTGCATTTTATTGCTGTAGATAAAAGTCAAATAAAATACAGGGAAAAAAATCATTTCCAATTTACCATGAAATTATTCAATATGAAAATAAAAGGTATATTTTATTCAAATTTCACTTAATCATTAAGATTTTTTTTTTTCAAATTGAAAGTAAGAGAAGAATAATACGATGCACTGGTAGTTTGGCGATGTAAAAATAGTACATTTTGGTAGTCGTGAACAAAAGTCATCTTTTGTGAGAATTTGAGGATTTGCCGTACGAGTCAAATGGAATAAGGCAATCATACTCGCATATTAATTATTATATTAGGATTAAAAAATGTTCTTTCTCTATCACCCATGTGGGAAGTTTGATTTAATTTACTTGAAACGTAAACAAACAAAAAACAAAAAAACTTGAAACCAATTCATCTCGCATGTTGGCTAATATTTCATATACATGATCCACGAGAGAATATGATTTCTGACAGGCTAACTTTGCAAATCAGTAACCTCACACATTTCTCGTTTATTCGACTTTGTTTAAAGGAAGCACCTAGGTGCATAATACACTTTTTTCTATATTATACATGAAAATGCCTATGATTTGAATGTACAATAAGAAAATCATTAAACAACTGTCGAAATTGTTTTCTACTTTCACAAATATATTCGCACAAAAGGAATGAAGAAAAGTGGGTAGAACTTAACAAAATATTACAATAATATGGCAGTTATGTATGATTAATAGATTTTTCGAAAAAAAGAGAAGCATCAGCTGCAGAAACTGTATATATCTAGAAATACATAAATATAATAAAATTCGAATTCCAATCGTACCTCAACGACAACAGCAGCCCTTAGGTTTCTCATACATCTTCGGGAATTCTTTTTCACCCTGGTAGAGTTGATACTTTTCTTCGACGATTCGTTCAGCAGTTTGTAGGACAAGAGCCGACATGTTTCTTTTCTCGAGTCTACCGAACGGGTTTTGCATTCTGTGCGGTAAAAAGTTTGCTGGGGCATTTCTCTTTTCTCATTTGTTATAAGCGATAGAACACATTTTGTAGCACGCGGGTTTTCCGTTTCTTCCTTCACCGGTGGAGACACTGTACGTTTAATATTCCTGATTTATGGCTGCAGTTGAAAATTCGTTGGAACTCTCGAAAAGTTTTTTTTTTCTTATTTTTTTTTTTTGTATACCACTCCAGAAATCACTTAATGTGCCTTATAACATCACTGAGATTTAGTATAGTACGTATTACGCGGGTAAAATGTTTAAAGAATCCGTTTCTATTTTTTTTTGTATTTTAATCGAAGAAAAACGTCTTTTAGTATTCCTTGATTAAAAATGTGCACGCGTGTCTTCTTTATAATCTGTATAAATAACATTTAATAAGTATCTTTTAATGACCTGTTTTGCAATATTTTTATGCAATTATCAAACAATAAGGGCGAAGATTGTAGGTTCAAAATACAGATACGCGTTGTTTTTTTTTGTTACATGAATGAATATACACGTTGATTAACAACATGTGAACGTTATATTTCAGCGTCGCATGATTAAAATCAACAAAGTCCCGTTGGATTGGACCGTATTGTTAATTTAATTGCAGCGAAATATTTTTAGTTGGCATTTGCGGTCTATAAAAATGAAGGAAAAAGCGTTTAATCAATGGCTTATCAAGATGGCCCCTCATTGCAATGCATTTAAATACACTGTAAAGGCCAACTACAAATCATTCGCTATATTATTAAACTAATCGGATCATAATTTTGTTACTGGACTTTTTTGCTTGAAATAGTACGAATAATCGTACCATGGATTAATGATGATCATTTGTTTGACACTTGATCATCAGTAATAAATTAATAATAAATAGTCATTAATTCTTTTTTAATTACTCTCCTTATAACCGTTTTGACCACATCGACTCTATTTTTATATAAAGTTGATCAGTCGTCGAAAACTTGTATCAGTTTTTATTGGCTACATTTTTGTTATTGTTTAATAAACTTTGTGTAATGACATTAATTACCAGACCTTTACAAATAGAAGCAACAATACGCAACGAACGAAAAAGAAATATCACCACTCGTAGCTGGCATAAACGGTACATTCAAAGGACTCGAAATGAATAATCAAAGAAAGAATTGTAAACTTTTGAAATGAGCGCCAAAATGTGACATGATAAAGCAGGGTAGAACCAGGCATGCATAAAGAAACGTAGCTTAGAAACGGGTGTTTAAATGTCAACAGGCGGGAGAGCAAAATCGCGCTTACAAAGAAACACTTCCAATATCAGCTTCCATTTTTCTGGTGTGATTTCCACGTTCTTCTTCCCTTGTTTCATAATTTCCGTTTTTTTTTTCGTACCGTCTTTTCCCATTCTCGGCAATGTTTTGTGAAAAGATGATTTTACGTTGTATTCTGTTGACGGGAGCGCAACATTTTCCGTTTCAAATAAAAGACATAAACATTTTTTAGTAAATTAAAAATACGGAAACCAAAACAGTTCACTGTCGACTCTTCACAACTTAAGCGTTTCTTTATTAATTAAATATTTCAAAGTAAAAATATAATTTTATTTTTTAAAAATGCAATTTTTATAGAATAAACTGAGTATTTTCAAACGTGGTACATTACAATTATAATAAATATTTACAAAACTTTTGTAAAATATAAAACAACATGCTTACTTATTTACTAAATACAAAATGAAAATTATTTTAAGAACAAAAAATTCTGAACAATTAATTATCATCTATAAACATTGACTGGAATAAAATCGTGTTGAAAATTTATTCGGAATATACGGGAAGAAGAAAAAAAAAAAAAAAAAAAAAAAAATGGCTGAAATAAATTCAAAATAATTCATTGACGTACTATAGCCCGTACTTATCTGTCTATCAAATTTTTGTAAGAAATGATACACAGACGTCTCGAAGTCGCTGATGACTATTACGGAATTCAGTTTTCAAAATTAAAAATGGCGAATCCAAAATGGCCGACACAAGTTCCAGAAAAGTTTAGATTTCGCTGAAAATTCATGTACTTACAGGATTCTTAGTATTTCATTGTTTGACACCTTAATTTGGCTGAAATCAAGAAGAATCATTCCAATTAATTTTTTCGAAATGAAAAAGATTTTAAAAAATTCAATTTTAAGAGATTTTTCTTGAAATCCGCCATTTTGGTTTTTGAAACGATATAAAACGCAATTTTGACAATGCCAATCGAAGGAACGTACTCGAAAATTATGGAGAGTATCTTTTTGATGTCAATATTATAATCTTTTCTCCCTGTTGAGAACGAAGCACAAAAGTCAACAAAAAATGTCAATGGAGAAATTAAAACGATTTGATAGGATTGTTAAAAATTAATAACAATTGACAAGACGAAATCAATGGAAGTAAATACTGATTAAACCTGAAAATTAAAAAAAATGAATAAAAATGTGAAGAATAGAGGAATATTGAAAGGCTTTTTTAAATTCGCTGAACTTTAGCTTTTTGAACGCGTGAAACTATTGGAAATCAATCCATGGAAATTAATCAACGACGAGTATTGGTGAGGATTACAGAAATAAATTGATCGTATCAACTGGCAAAAATACATTGGACTCGATACAAAAATTCTACGTCGAGAATTCATTATCATGTCCAGTATAATAACGAGGATTGTCGAAAATTGATGAGGATTTTAGAGAACAGATGTGATTTGGTTTCCAAGCGGTGCAGTTCGATGCAACTATATATATACACGTGTATATAATGTATATGTATATATTATATTATGCAAGCCCTGGCTGTTATAGTAGTCGGGCTGATAGCAATGGGCCAATTTTCACTTCTTGTTGTCCAAGAACACTTAAAACTTGGCCGAGTTGGCTGCTCGATTGAGTACGCTCATTAGGCGATCATTTGACGCTGAGGGAGTAATTAAGTACGTTCGAAAGTTTTCTTCCCAGTTGCCTATCTATACACACACTGGAAACTTGGACGATTTCCTATAAAGCTTTATATATATGTATATATGTATGTATATAGGATAGACGTGAGTCTCTTGGCGGATTCGGGATCTATACAACGAATTGTCCGGTGCGCAGAGGCGCGTATATAGGCACGCGACGGCGCCACGACCTCACTTCCTGATTGCAACCGCTCGGATGGACACCATGAGCAAGGTAGTAATATATATATATATATATATGGTATAGGGGAATTACACAGGAGAAAGAGGAGGAGGAGGAGGTCTGCTTCGAGATTGTCTGGGAAATTACAAGTTACGAGTTCGCGTGAAACTCGACATTCTCCTTCGGGAACCTCCGATTAGCTCTCGGCTTTACGAAACTCTATAAGCAGGAGCTTCGGTGCACGCGGGGGTTTTAACTCGTTTTCGCGAATCTCGATGCACTCGAGGCTTACGAAGTTTGGCTCCGGTGTCTCTGCATGCCGCAGCAACAGAACGCGATCGTATACTACCTCTCGGCTCATCAATGCATTTATCCTTTCTCGGAGTTCGGTCTTATGAGCTTTGACGTTTGCTCGATGCACTTATCGACGGAGCAATCTCTCACACCGCAGTCGCTCGAGGACTTGGACTTGTATAGTGAAGCAAAGTCTTATTGGAAAAGAACCCGTCCATTTTATTTAGAGATACATCACAAGTATATACGAGAACATTGGTCAGGACTCATTGGTCATTTTCTCGACACTTCTCGGCGGATTTGAGTAGGTTTTTGCCATTAAAAAATTTTTTTTTTGTAAATCTAAGGTTAGATTCGTAATCAGCGACCCCGAAAACCCCCGAGTACCCAGCTTCATCTTGATAAACTGACTTTCCTACATTTCGGTCGGCCATCTTCGATCCGCCATTTTGAATTTAGGAAAGATTCGAATAAATTATCGGCAAGAATCGAAAAGTTTCATGAATAATTTTGTGAGCTTCGATTGGATTGAGATATTTTTTTCAGGTTCATAAATCTCCATCATTACCACTTTTAACTGTATCAGTACTCTTCAATTTTCAAGTATTTCATCAACTTTATAATTTAGCATCGATCTTCATTCATTACGTCGCATTTTATGAACAATGATTAACTGTCGTCAATTTTCGTCATTAACAAATAATTTCGATCTGTCAAAATGGCGTCCCCACTAAATCATTTGGAAAAATAACTGTGACAAAAGTAGTAACTTTCTGGAAAATATTTTCAGACAAATATTTACAAATATGATTATTATATGTTAGGTTAGGTTAAGCTAGGTTAGTTGTTATTTCATAACAATCTTATAACGATGGTAAACGTATCAATGATTGGACATGGATCTGTAGCTGGACAATCAATATCAATATATGTTTCCTACATACATATATAAACAATAAGTGTCAGAATTGACTATAGGTTGTCCAGCTATTGGTTCATGTCCATTTATACGCAATAATATAAATCATTTGCTTTACAACTTTTGTCTATATCACATCCATCACTTCCGGTACATTAATAATATTATAAGAATATTTTTTTGAAAGTCGACGGTACTTAATTGTGTCACGCCAATATTCGTGACGAGTCAAAAAATTTGTGTCTAAAAATATTTTTTTCCAACGTTATTTTTCCTAAAGTTATTTAGTAATAATGTAGCCATCAAAATGATATATATATGTATATCGCATTTTATGAGTGTATGCGGGCAAACAAAAAGGATTTAATTGACTTTAGACTTTCAAGAATAAAAATGTCCAGCAATGAATAATAATTAAACAATCATTATTAACAAATTAATAAATAAATTGATAAATAATTATAGAATACATTTTATTGAAAAATCAATAGAAAACCATTATTGTCATAAATAAATAAATAAATAAAGAAATAAATAAAGAAACGTAAAATCACGAGAAAATATATTAGAGACAATTAGGCTGACGTGGAAAAACAGCAATAATTGAAAACAGAAATTGAAAACAGGAAGCAATTGTAACGCAAGCGATTTCAAAGACGAAACGAGCACTTGGTAGAAAAAAAGCCATAAATGTATCGGGTTAATTGCAGGCGCGAAGCGTAAAAAATGAACCATTAACCCACATTTACGCGCGGCAAAGAAAAATGGTCACCGCATACGTCAAAACGCGTATGTATACATATATATATATATATATATATATGTACGCATGGTAAATTCTTTGGGTTTGGATATATCGTGAGGTTCGATATAGAATCGCGCGGGGACATACGGGGGTGGTGTATATACATATATATATATATATCGTTAGAGTAGAATAGTACAGAGCTTAAGAATTCTCGCGCCTTTGGCCCGAGATAATAATGGCCCGTAATTATAGGCGAGAGAATGTTGCCTTATCCCGGCGCACACTTCGGATCGCGTTGCGAATGCATTTCGGAATAGCGCAACCTTGCGGATAATGCCATTGCAATGCGAAACTCACGAGAGCGTGAACCAGCCAGTTCTGGCTTCCTAACTCGTCCTTACCTCGAAACGGTTAATTATTTGGAAGCTGCCGGCATACATATGTATATGGGTGATGTGGATGTGTATTCGCGAGCCATTTCGCTCCAATTCAACACGTTTCGCGCATACTTCTTCGCCATTTGGAATTTGTTTTTCATATTGTATATTACATTTTCCATATTCCTTCGTGGCGTCGGACGAATGAGCCTCGAGTCATTTTTTAATACTTGCACTTTCGGATGATCAAATTATTCGTGACGATATAATCGGGACCGACGAAAGATACCCGAACCCCTATATATACAGCCATTATAAAAATCAAAGTACATAGTCATTTAAATTGAGGAGAATGAAAGAATTATCAATGCCATCCAATGAGAACATCCGGCCACAACTGTTTGTTCTTGATAACGTACGATAAACAAAGTTGACGAAAATTGCCAGTAATCATGATCAAAGATATAATGTGAAACGTAAAGAAAGAATCGAGATCAAGGAAAGTTGACGCGAATTGTCACAAAAAACATTGAAAGATGTTAATATATTGACAGGCGGGGAAATTGATCACAGTTAAACTAGTTTAACGAGTACCTGATGCATTTGGTAATGAAAATTAACAAGACTTGCTAACTGCTAATGAAAGTAGTTGGATTGATCATGATTAATTAAAGTAAATGATCGGTGAACGAAACTGAATGAAATATTCAATAAATGTTAGTAAGTAATTATATACTATCGATGGTCTTGAGAAATGAACGCCATTGAGGGTTGCGTGTAGTAACGACGATGAAAAACTCCCTTTCTAAATAAGTATCGTGTCAAAAAAGATATATAGTAAGAATAGCAGTTGCGCTTAAGGAATTTATGCTGATGATGAAACAATGTACTCTTTAGAAAGTATTGTAAAACAATACTATTTTTTTTTAATGTCATACTAGAAAACAAATACAAAGTGACAGAAAAGTGTCCTTTAAACAAAAATATATCCTTTGTCCAAATTTACATTGTTATCAAATACGTATCTCTTTTTAATGTGTCGAATGTGCTCGATCACATCGTCTGACACTACTGTAGCGAATACGAAATTCACAGATGTTTTTGGATATACTGTTGTCATTATTATCACGTATATACGTATCATTGTAGTTGTACGTATAGAGTAATAGTATGTGCTTTTTCGTAATGGTGCATTCAATACTTCCCCGCTAATGAAGTGAATCAATTAAAAAAAAGAAAAGTAGTGATAGTATTTCTGAAAAGACAATGTCTAGAGTTGTAAATTTTACGTAAGAATACGTAGAACAAAAAACATAACAAAAGCAGTTACTCAAAATTATAAACTGAAGTCGGTTCTTCAAAATTTAAAAAGGCGCCGGCTCCAAGGTGGCGATAATAATTATAATATAGTTTGACGTGTCATCATGTTTTTTTCCGAATGTTCGTCATCAAAGAAACTTTTTGCTTTTCGAATATTATCAATTTCATATAAAAGCAGACCTAAACAATTATACCTAATGAAATGCATTTAATTGGGGGGTAAACCGGCAAATGACTAATTCTTATCAGGTACTGATACACGGGTGTACGTTATTACCAGCGTTAGAGTCAAATTTCGAATGCGATTTATCGAATAGTTTCGAAATTACGAGCAACTGATAGGAATATGAAACAGCGGGACTAATATGCAATTCCGCGATAAACATGCTGTAATCTAATGGATCCAATAATACATGAGATCGTTTCGCAAAATAAAGATTATATAATTTTTGTAACGTTCGCACAGCAATTAAATTATTTTAAATGAATTTAAAAAAAAATGTTTAATTCTAATGTACGTTACGAAATCATTGAAGACCATGTCTTACATAAATGTCGATCATAATACTATGCGTTGCGTAGCTATATATAATTTAGTTCTATAAAAAAATAACTTTGAAAACATTGAAGACATTACAAAGAAACATTCTAAACATTGACAATAAAATTGTAAATGTAGTGAAAGCAATAACTGACTTGATGTATATACACATATAAAACACAGCGATGAAATGAATGAAAACCGAAAAAATTCTACGCTAAACATTTCATTTTTTGTTGTGACTCGATATTCTCATCAGGAAATGAGATAACCTTTCAAATACGCTCCCCCCATGCCTATGGTTAATACGAAGACAAAGAACGACGTTTATTCTTGTATAAAACCCAGTGACGAATGTCAATCAGCACAGGGATCTAGAGTGCTGTCAGTCGATTATTTTCTACCAGGGGCTTCTACGGTACATTATAGCAACTAACATAATAAATATAATTATGGACAAAGAAAATATCAAAGATCACTCAAGAAAAGTCCCTGACACTATAATGCACCCCAAATCTTGTTGATTATATATGAAAGTCAAACCTCCAATGGATCCATTTTTCCGCTGTACATTGCACAAAGGCGAGCATGTTTATTGAGTCCGACGTTAAACATCGGATCTACAATTTTCGTCGCCCACAACGTCGACCCGCGAATAATCGATATTCTCAAGTATAACTCGCATCTTTTCCAAATAGAATTAGGGCAAGATGGAAACTCGCTCCGCTCAATTTCGGTACCTTATCTACATAAAATGCACTACCATACATGATCGATAGTTTCGAACCAATGGTTCCAACAACGGCATGGCATCGCTCGATTCCGCGGTAAATTCGAATGCCATACGCGCCGAGGCTGATGGCAGCTGCCGTATATACCCGCACAACTCCCAAAGTTCATTTTGCACAATTCGGAAACTGGGACAAGCGGATGTTGATCGGGCTGCCATGTCGGTATATAGAGAAATCGGAGTTCGTCCCCTGAAACCCCGTATTGAGCCGCCGCTGCAAATGAAAAACAGTAACGAGCAAACAATGCCGATCCCGGCCAATTTAAAGTCCATCGGCCGCTCGGTAATTTTTAACGTCCGCCAAGTTCGTAATCGACTTATTCAATTTTTCCTCGCAAAATGGAGGCGCTAGACGTCGGATGTCAGTTAACGCTGACGTCAATTACAGCACCGTTGGTCCCGAAACGTCGTTACGGTGAAATATAGTCTATTCAAGTTGAAATGGAAAACCTCAAATGACATTACGCGGAACATAATCCGCTACTTATAGGGTGCGGAAAAGTGAAAGACGATTAATGGAACTTGTATCTTTACAATCTTTGAATCTATCCGCGACAAGAATGACTGGAAATACGATCCAACGGAAATGCTCATGATGGTTGATGTCACTAGTAATGATTCCATTCGTTTTGTCAAAAAAATTGGTAACAGAAAATTATTCAGCAACACGAAAGACGAAGGTCATCGATTGACAATAATTAAATCGACATGACTGGGTTAGGTTAGGAATTCAAAGCATGTACAGTGGCTCCGGACCGAAAAATCTAGTATCGTATAAGATCCTATATCTATAGTCATTAGGAAACACAATTAATAATCGTTACATCTAATTTAAGCTTGGCGTCCTATATGCACATCTGGACTGACTGAACAATCTTTTTCACGATCTCCTAATATTCCTAATACAAACTTATTGTCCACCCAATCTTAAAACATGCTATACTCAACAAATCACCAAGATTCCAGTATAGAATCATGAATATTCCCCAAGCATCCTAAACGCAGTACTTCGAATCATCATCATCAAGGGTTTGTTCCACGCCTTGTTTAACTTTAGATAGCGCCACAATTATTTCGTCCCGTCAATGTCCCGTCACCTTTCCGAACTTATTTCATCTTTGATGGTAAAACGATCACGATTCACAAAATTTCAACACGGGAAGGTAACGATAATGGCAAGCGGACATTTCCAACGATCCACGCATTCCATCGATTTGGCATAAACGCAGTAATGTTTTCTCGGCGCACCTTGGAAACTGCGGGAAACGGTCGCGATTCGAATGCGTATACAATACTGACCGTTCAGATAAAACGGCGCACAATGAAAGTTTATAATATCTCAACACCCACTGCGTTTAACCGTACACGAAGAATATGAGCGAAGGAAAGGAATGGGGGAGTCGGTGGTGGTGTGGCGCCCCAAGTGGGGGGGCACGCGTGTCGACGACCGAACACACGCGCACGTGGCTCATAATTCCGAAATGATATATATATATGCGCAAAATCTCGAAACCCCGACAGATGACCGGACAATGTCTATTGTATAAATCGAGAAGAATAACCGGTATTTCTATTTCACCTCGCGTGGGAGTGATTGCGGAAAATGCTTATTTATACAAGCCTGTGTACATTACGGCTGCTCTTTAATGTAATATGAGTTATTGTTGGCACTCTTGAATAAGAGTGCACTTTCGTTATTGACGGTAATTTGGAGCAATTTGAATATAATGACTGTCGGAAATATTGTAAACTTCTTTGACTTGTTGATTTTGATTTGATTTTTGTTCACTTTGGCGATTGAACAATGCTTTTTTACAATGAAGCTGTAAAAAAACATGGTAGAACAACTTTTAAAAATTCATCCGCTATTTTAGATCCGCCATTTTTAATTTTTGAATAGTGACCTCGAATTCGTAAACTGCGAAACTTCATTTATTATCGGTTTTTGTTACATTCCACGATGCTTTTTCTACCATTGTAAGAAGATTTCTGGTGGATTACTTCGAAACCATTGAATCCATAGAGAAAAGTTATGAATTTTTCGAAAATGTGTACAGTTCATATAAACGTTAAAAAACACGATAATTTAAAATATGTGCAAGTAGTATGTACTTTCGGACCTTGAATAACGTTTTCACCGCATTTCCAGCACGTACATAACCCCAAATGACGTGTGCGCATTCGGAAATTATTTATAGTTTCAAGTTTCGCTGTAGCCAGCCTGCGGAGTTACCGGACGGGAAGTCATCGTGTATTTATTATTTACTTATTTGAGAAAGTTTACGAGTGCCTTCTTTAACTCGATAAGCCATTTTATGTCAACTTTTCATTGGTACAATTTTTATTCATTTTTTCAGGAACTTCGAGGGGAAAATATATGAGAATACTTTCATTTATTCGTTCTGTGCATAAATGGTAAAAAACATTAAAAGTTACAATTCATAAAACAAAGTAGATAAATTGTAAAAACGTACAGGAATCATATTATAACGTATGATACTTCATGATAATTATTAAAATAGAAATTTAGATTCCTATACGGATACGGGTAAACGTCGAAAAAGTCAACATCTTCTCTTCCCGACTAATTAATAATTAAATTGATTTACTCTCCCGCAGATGTTTTAGCTCGAGTTAGATAGTCACCGGCAACTTAAGAGGGTTCACATAATGCGAGAGACGAAACGCATCGAAAATAGAATTCGAACTCCCTTCATTATTCAATTGAACGAAAAGCCAATAAACCATCTAAACAATTTGCGGTAATTGGACGTTACTTTATATATGTACATTTACTCCATATTATATACTTTAGTGTAATTGTCAGTTAAATTTTGACGACGTAAATCCAGAGAATACAGAAAATTTGTATGGCAGACCTTTTTATTTCTGTTTCAGTGAATATATACAATTTCTGAATTTGTGATATACGATATTAAAAAAAAAACCTTATACATACATATATAATATCTCTATATACTTAGGTCTAGGGTCCACACTCGCATACTGAATGTGCATAACCTATATCCAGCATGTCTGCACGAGCATAACCACGTTTCCTCTGAATGCTATCCCGCAACACTGTGAAATATCGCATTTGTCATAGTTTTTCTATAGTTCTCCTATGCCATTCCATATAAAGTGGAATGTACAGAGAGAACGAGAGAGAGAGAGAGAGAGAGTGGAATCGTAACTGGGACTCCTATTAGAATATACGACATCATACAATAGAGCAAAAACCTTTAATAAATTACAATACGTACTGTAATAATAATAACAATTAAAGATAAAACATATATTAACAAATTGTTTATATTCTTCAGATCAATATTAGAGCATAACATTAATTACGTAAATGAAATACTATCTCAGTAAATTAAGCATTTTGCGATTATTATATATAATTAACTTCTGTACTGTTTCGCTAATGAACTAAATAGAAAATCACAATAACTGCGCGGATATCGGGTAATTTAACTGATACGCAGTAAAGTAATATTTCTATACTCAAAATTAAATTTAACATCATTTACGAAATATATCATAATGATATACTTTTGGAATCTATATGTATATCCTGCTCGTTTACTGTATATGTAACAACTGATACGCGTAAATCCACTATATACGCAATCTGTTGTGCACGCAATGAAAAAGTTTTGAAGTATGCGGATATATAATTAATATTGATTACAAACTGTAATTTAATACCGTTGCGCATTCCCAGCATTTATTCATTAATGGATGCGCTTGATTCATCGACTCATATATATATATATATATCTATATATTACATTACATTTTTGAAACGTGTCTGTTTAAAGCGTATAATTTATGTCTTTAAATATTTGCATGTGATAAAATTATCGTGTTGCACAATTCGCAAAAGTAACTCTAACATCAGAATAGATGTTTCTAAAAACAACACATTTCTTTCGAATGTTGGTTGAGTATTTATATTGGAAAGAAATCCTTTTCCAAAAATATCAGTTCACTATTTATCAACACCATCAAGCTACAGATGAATTTCAATCAAAATCACATCCGGTATTGATAAAGAAACTACAACCACGTTCAGGAACTACCGAAATGATCCTTTAGAATTTCACAGTATGTTACTTCGCACGATAATTCACGAACGTTAAATTTCACGTCAAGTTCCTACTATATATATATAGGAGTCGGTCAGAATTCGAAGGAATAAAAATTTCTAATACTATATATATATCAAAGCATCGCGCCGAAGGCGGTCCATTACTGAACTGGCCTGCTACATATTCCTGCTTTGTTTTTCCATTGTCTCGTTTTTGATACACCTATACTACATCGATGTTTCATCCTGTCCAGCAGCCATCTTGAATTACCGACCCGGTAACAGTGCGCACTTTGCGCCCTTCTATTTTTGCTGCGTACATCGACGATTTTTGGAGGAGGCCAACAACAGTTCCCTTCGTATATATATAATCTACAACTGCACCTTCGAGATAGATGCCGGGGGTTTGTGCGCCATCACCGTAAAAGAAATTTATCGCCCATCGAAAGGCGAAAATCCAGGCGCTATAGTCGATATGTAACTATTGCCTATTCGTTGCGTTGTGACGTTTTAAATTATACCGCGGGCCCATTATATCGCGGCTTTCGAGTGAGATTTATCGTGCCACATTCTGAGGCCAAATGGTATCTAATGCCGGAATAATCTCCGGCAATGATGATCCTGGGTGCAATCTTATTTATCATAAGTGATGACTTGAAAATTCTTGCCTTATAATACGACGACTATCGAAATGTATAACGGCAATATTGAAAATGATGTTTAAGAAATTTTGAAAGATTCGTTTTGGCCGATATTAGATGTTCCTATATACACTATGACAAGTTTGAACTTTTTATTTGTATATAAGAAAAAATACAATTGAACAAATTCTGAAAATTAAATTGATGAATTCTTGAACTTGGATCTGTATAATGCTCGCCAGATATGTCTCTGTTTACCATCAATGCTCGCCGAAGCGGTAAGAGATGTCTGGTAATGATACAAAAGACACCTTTCTCATAATCTTATACTTCTTATAATATATATATACAAAGTAATATCCTAAGAGAGGAGTGCAACGACGAGCTTCTTTGCCTTTGGAATATTTGATCCCATGAATAAATCTATCTCTCAAAGGCTGACCAATTTCAAGAATTTCCATCCTTGATTCGAAATGCAAGGAGGATTGGCAAATTCCAAAATCAACGTGGATTACTACGTGGAAGGTGGATTTCTACATCGTCCAATGTTAGGCTAGTTCTAGCTCCTCTCTACTCGCGCATCATCAATGGAAACGTGACATATTTTTTCTTTTTGTATATATATCCTACATTGGGTTAAAATACGGGAAATAAAATGAACGTATGAAATAAAAAGTCATCGTAACGTTTCATAAAAATAGCATCATCAACGTTACAATTCGATCAAGGAAGTTCAAGACTTCAGAAAAAGGTTACAATGAAATCATCTTGGAAACGCTATAGGCAGCGTTTCAATGCAACGTTTCTGAGGACATTCACCGTTTCTGGAACGTTACAGAAACGTTTATGAGCCAAATATTGGAACGCGGCACGGTTGCAATGAAACGTTCTACTAACGTTTCTGAAACCGGAAAACGTTTAGCAGGAAACTATCAATAATAATTGATTCGACATTGGCTATCGTAGTCGGAGCGAATCTTGCTATATAATTAAATCTCTATCAATTTTTAATTACCTTTGCATAGTTTAGCTGTACGTGCCGTGCTTCGTTATAATCAAATACATTGTTCCTTTGTATTGCGCGTCCGGTATTTTAGTATCGTCAAATTAAATGTTAAAGTTTTTAATTATATCAACTCACTTCGTTCTAGGTTATACTTCGTTATAAATCTCGCGATATGAAATCGAATTTGTGAGTTTTAACGAAATAGATATATAAGTAGCACTCTCAAGTAAATGACACGTAACTCACTTGAACTTTGCGTGGAATAGAATGAGGCTGCACAACTTACCTGAAACATACAAATTTTTCGAATTAGTATAAAGAAACTATAAATACCGTATCAAAGGCAAGGAAACGTGAAATAATCAATATACAATCGTCAAATTTCAGATAAATATATATCATTCAGATTTAATCAATCAAAGTTATTGTTTCTTTAAGTTTTTCGGAATTGAATCAGAATGGCGAAATATTCTCCGCAGGCATCGTTGCGTAATACAATTAATGGCAAGGACAATAATGAAAAAGTATAGCGGTTACTGAAGTTTACAATAGCTTGCCACATCTTGTAAGAATTGCCGTACTGGGATGATGAAAGGGCATTAGGGATTATGGATACATTTGCGCAGAGTGCTTTGAGGGAGAACACGTTATATGCCCTATCTGTAGCCTGCTCAGTATTAGATCAGATCCCAATAAGGTATGCTTTATTCTACATCTTTGAAAATTTAGACGCTGCATCAGCGTACCTGATTAAACCATCCTCATGTTCTCTCAATACAGAATCTGTAAAGAAAGAATTGAAGAAGTGGAACTCTAAGCCATCCTTGCAATTATGTAATACTTGGGATTATAAAAGTCTAATAAATATACAAGAGTTCCCTATGGAATTCTGATGCGGGAGCATTTGGTTCATTAAAATTCAATTGTATACATAATGAGTAAGGTATACACGATTATAATCTAATTGAGTATAAATAAGTAAGCGCCAATTATAATCAATATTTGACTATACCTGTAAGCCTTCGAGGACTGGTTCTTTGTTCGCTGCAGGTTGACTTCAAGTGTTCCAAAATCCAATTTTGCTCAACTCAAAAACACCAACTTTACAATTTCAGTCCCATATCGCTCGCACAGCAGCGATCGGTAGCATCGTTGGTGTTTTCGAAAATGTCCAATTTCGCCAAGAAAAAAATATGAACGTCAGTTAAGTAACATCAGGCGCGACTCAATTGCAACTTCCAAATTGAAATTCACACTCCAAGTTCGGCGAATTTCAAATGCCATTCTCCCCGTATCTATTGCGGCAAAAGCGTAAAGTAAAGTACCGGATGCCCCAGTCCACTATACGTAGACTGGGTCTCGTAAACTCGCCGGGGAATTTTCCTACTCCCCGCATACTGGTGCGCGGCTGCTTCGCCGACTAATTACATTTGCATCGCGAGCTAAAAAGTTTTCGTATTTCTCTAAGTAAGCTGCATTGTACGCGGAACGGGTGGGTCAAAATCAAAACGAGAAAACGGACGAAGAATCGTGCGGCGCGAAGTCGTGACCGCAAAAGGAATGAAGCGCCCAGACCAAGGATTTCGAAAGTTTCGCATTTGTATATTTCTGCAAGAATAATATTATCATTGCTTTTCATTAATATTAACGCAATTTCAGATTTGCGAAAATGCGCCTGAAATACTGTATATATATATATATATAGTTAAACGAATCACCGTTTCGTGTATCGCTTTGCAAAATTGCTCCAGATACGTCAATAAAATCTGGCGTAACAGATGTGTCAGCGATTTGATTAAGTGCAGAATATACTTGCGCAATTGCAATGCGAAATTGGAGATAGGCACATATACGTTTGATGCAGGTGAGTAACGCTCAACTTGGATTAATTGATGAGGACTGCTTTTAATTAAACGCACTCGTATATTCGATTACGCGTATCTGTAATCAAAGCTGTGCATATTAAATGATTTCTAATCATCGAGCATCTTCGCTTACATGTTATAATCCTATTTTGGCAGATTCAGACGTTTACGAACATGTGTTTTGATAAAAAAAAAAAAAAAAAAAAAACCATTCACCATTACGAACGAGAAAGTTGCACCAAGATTAACATCATTGCAGCGTGGAATTTGATCGTTTAGGTTCATAATGTCTTATCGCTCTCGTGGAGCACATTTCGAAACGATTGCCAAAGAAATCATTGTAATGTCCGAGATGAGAAGTAAACGATCTTTTTCTTAGTACCACGTGCCATATAGCGGGCTCCGGCGCCGGCAGGTGCTCGGCACGTGCTGCACGCTACGACGAGTCTTCCTTCCCAAGTCGAAAAGCTCCCAGGAAACTTTTCGCTTATGAGGATTGTTTGTTCTTCCCGCAAAGTTTTCGCGCTGTGCTTGCGAAAGTCAATCCGCTCGGTGGCGAAGCTTACGCACGTGTGCAAAAGCGCGGTCGAGCTGTTCCGTCGGTTCCGATATTGGTTATTTTTTGGTCTTGATTGGACTCGAATTGAAAAAAAAACTCGAAAAAACTGTCAAAACAAGCGTGGACTATGGCAAACACAAGAATACAACCGGGAATAAATGTGCAGGTACTACCCTAGTAGAAATCTGTCCATTTTTTTCTTACACTGTCCATTTCTCCTATGCCTTTAACATGGTAAATATCTGAACTGTCTAAGAATTGGCTAAGAATTGGCTAAGAAATGTTTTCATTTCTACCAGGGTAATCCCGACGGTATAAGCTCGTTAAAAATCGGATTAAATCTCTACAAAGGAACTTTTTACCAATTCAAGTACCATTCTGATAGTTCAAAATAACGAAATACATCATTTTCAAGTATTGTACATCAGTCGCTGAAGTTTCAAAAATACGAAAGGATATTTTCGGCCAGCTTTATTTAAAGGAGCACATTTTAGAATGTAATCATATTGACTTTGACATTTTTCAAAGCCCTTTCTTCGTTCCGGCAACAACAATATTTTTCCGTTAGATATTACGTAGATGAAACTGCTTTCTCGCACGGAAAATTTAATATTATGGGCGTCACTCGGAACGGTGGCTGTGGCACATGTGCGCGCGATAATGCTCAGAGGATGCTCCTCGCATGATAACCTCCATTTTCAGCGCCTCGAGCGACTCAAAGAAGGCACAGAAAGAATCACCGCGTGTCGAGTGCATTACTCGTACCGGAATGACGGAGTTTGGAGCTTTTTTTGAAAATAATCGCCTTTTGCGTTGAGAGCCCCCGAGAAATGTGAAGATGGCTGCGTCTATAAAATTTGAGGAAGAAACGCGAAGAAGTTTCTTTATATTTACAAACTTATCTCCATTGAAAAATCCAAGACCTTTCATGCGGTTATCGACAATATCTTTATCTTTTTTATCCATGAATCCCACTCTGTTGATAAATAATACACTATTATCGTCAATACCCGAACAACATCACTGTTTATGTGATGTTGGTAACGTCATCTTTATCAACAACTTTTTAGTATAATCATAGTCATTATTATAATTTTCAGATTAAACCAAGGATTTTCTAATTACCATCATCATGAATACTTGGATCCATACCGTAGGTTTGTACTGTATTTGAAGGAGAAGTTCAATTTAGTTGAGACCTTTAATTTTAGTTGAACTATATTGAAAATGTTTAATATAAGATTTTCTGTATATTCCGGATAAGCTAAAAGTATATAACGTCTACATATCTTAAATAAAAAGGAGGTTTAAATGGAAATGTATTTATTAAGATTTCTTCAATAAATTCCATGACTAAATTAGAAACAACCGGGGATAATGGAGATCCCATAGGGACATTATATATTCAACCTGTTTTTAGTACTTATCTTGAAATGAAAAATAAGTTAAATTTAGTATTAATTTGAGAACATCTTTAAATTCTGAAAACGGTAATTTTTTACGTTCTTTTGTTGTATCCCATTTTTTCTCAACTATTAATAAAACTAATTGTGCAGAAATATTTCGAAACATAAATGTAACATCTAAAGACGTAATTTTATGTTTTTCTGGATGTTTGAATGATTTTAATTTATCATGACAATTCCAAGAATCAGAAACATGATTTTTATCAGTATTTTTTATTTCATCCCTGTGATCAGTTTAGTTTATCGTCGTTTCCAACATTTCTATTCTTTTAGTCATTAAACTTCACAACGATATATCCTCTTCTTCGTCAATATCATGGTCTTAACAACTTTCGATGACATTCATTTCGTCCAATGCTGGTATAAAATGTTTAATATATTTAACATATTTGAGACATTTTTATATTACTTTAAAAATAATAATATTAATGATAAACTTACACTCAGATAATTATTTAAATTTTTATTAAAAAAGGCTTTTTCGTTTAATCTCGTTGAATGTGTATAATTAATTATCTTTAAACTAAAAGTCGTAATGAAATTAATAGTTCAGGTCAACAAGAACACACGCGTTTAGTCAAGACTAAAGGGAGATCCGTAAGACGTACATACTCTAGCAAGGAGATGGAGCCCAATTAAACTTGGTGTGCTTCCACTTCCGCGAGACCTACGAGGAAGGTTTCCCCTTGATCGCTTTACCTTGTCGGACGTCGGGTTAGCATTTTCAACGCACTGAGAGATCGGGCGACACGACTATCTCGCATGCTTGGCCCTTTTAATTATATAAATGTCTCATTGTGGCGAACATTCATTGAATATATCGTTGAATTTTTCATGTTTATTTCAACTCTAAAGATCAAACATTTAATGAACGAAAACGAAAAAACATACTTTTTTTTTAACGCAATTCCTTCCTAAAAAACGGTTGATTGTAAACAAGGAACTATTATACGATGATCTTATAAATTCGTTGTTTTCGAGCTGTCGGATAAGTGTGAATGAATACACGCGTAAAGTTCACTGTTCTCTCAGCCATTGGAGTTTCAGCTTGTTCGCCTTGTAAGCAGAAACATATAGTTGCACAATGGACGAGTGTGCTGCCGACGATATTATGTCACGTACTCGTATATGCCGCGCCTATATATACACACGCATCAGGCAGCCTCCCACATATCGCAGCGCGCATCTTCGAAGGTTTTAGATTCATTACACGTAATCCCCGTAAGAATAAGACTCCGGAGAAATCTGACGACAGCGAATTTCGACAATGACGTAAAATATTTTGCACTATATGTGAATGCGCAAGGTGAGCATTCCGGTGCAGGTGTAGGTTGTGTAAGAGACAGAGAAGCTTTGCTCCAGAAACGAGACTAGCTTAAGTTACTACACATCCTATATACATGTATATAGTAAAGGTATGTATATAAACCACCGGATGGCACCGACGAATTCGTGACAGACACGTACGTTTCTATATACAGTAGTACCCGTTTTCAGCCCTGCCATAGTGTTCTCTTCGTACGTTTATGTCGGAAAATTTACACAACGTTGCGAAGACGAGTAAATATATCTTTTTACGCCACGGAACCTTTTTATGTCTATATATCGTAAAATGGCCGTTGTCTATTTGGCACGACATGACACATATCATGCGCCTGTTTACAGTGCATAAGAAAACATATGTTGGATAAAGGGTTCCTCATATATAGATAGGTGTATATTGAAGGTGTTGTTTGACTATATACCCTAAAAAGGCCGGATGAAAATAAATGTTAAGAAATTCCCCTTGTAAGTTCTAATCAGATCGTAACCACAGTCAGTCAGATTGTTCCAACAGTAAATATAAACTTCGTGATATTCTAACGTACCATTGCCCAGTTATGGAATATTATATATACATGGAACGTAATTATCCTAATGTAAGGCCCATAAGTTGTACCCGAAACGTTTGACAAATATTTTCAAAAGGAAGACACAAACTGCACAGTCCATATTGGTGGGCCAATATGAAAGATGTCCGAATAGTGTTCGGTTTCCACTGTTATTCCTCGGCGGTCCACGATAGTCACGCGTCTTCCATATATATACAAACAGAACTGTATTAAGCTCGTTTATAAATGATCATTGTAAACAAGAACTAAACCAACAAGAGCAAAACCAAATAGTACCGATTCAACGAGAAAGTGCGACAGATTATTACAAGCCGCCTCCCTATATCTACTGTATAAATACGTACCTCCATATACTACATTGGGTGTGTATTAATATAGTATATAAATACAATATATGTACTGAGCTTTCGGCGCTATGATCAACCGGTATACATATAGTCCGAGGCATTTGCAGCGGTCTGGGAGATCCGAGGCACGCGTCGATTTTCGGGCATGCGTGGATTTACGCCCCATGGACGGATCCGCGATGCGATAAATTTACTGATCCTTTTAAAGCTTGTCAAAAACGATCTTTTGAAACTGTTATGTTATATACTTCAATTCAATATTTATCTATATAAGAAATATACTTGTTGAATCATTTTCTTATTGAACAAATATTGCCGTGAAATTATTTTATTCTTCCTTTAATTTGGGATCAATGTCATAGATATTTTGTTGGGGATTGTATATGATGTGCAGAATCACCCTTCCAAAGCCGAAATTTTGAAGAAATGTTTCAATCTTTCTTTATTTATGCTTTTCCTGCTTTTAGGTTAGGTCGGTAATTGTTCTACTTTAGAATCACCTTAATTCAAATACTGATAACGGTTCTCCGATGCTCCGTTTCGTTAAAGGTTCTTGTACCAAGTTTGCTATAGTTTCACGGATTGAGATAATTCACATATATATTTGTGAAACTTCCGAATCCCGATTTTTGATGGATGGAAATTACCATACTTCTTCATGTCCAATAAAAGTGGTCGAACCTATAATATTTCCGCTTTTTGCTTTTTATTTTTTTGTCAATAATTGCAAAGAAACTACGGCCAGATTAAGGGATACTAGAGCCGTTCTGGTTTGCCGAATATCCATTTCTCGTTTCTGATATGAAAATGAGAAACTTGTTTATATAGAAAGCTAACCAACAAAATGCAAGATAACGGAGTAATGTACGTACCACATACATTTACGTTTTTTACGTTTCTCACGGATTTAGTGTTCTGTCCCGATCATCACTTTACGTATATCGAATGTCCAGACAAGACGTGTATAGACTTGCGTACAATGTATGTCCGGTTTTTGTCCATTAGCAAAACCGATTTATATTTACATCGATACGTCGATTGTATCTATTGCGCCTCCATTGTACGCACATTATATGTCTAGTATACGTACACAATGAGGATGTCCTCTCCAGTGACAACAATGGATGTACTTGAGCAATTTGGGGTTTGACCTTTCATTTAGGTATTGATGAGGGTTTGCTTAGAAACCTCCAAACATGAATGTGTATTTGTGAAATAAATGAGATGACACGTTTATTCTACATAAACTACTAACAAATTTATTAAAATTCGAATACAAGTAAAAAATTACCAAGATGTCAAGTGCCAACATCAGTGAAGAATCTTGAAGCGACGTAAAAGTAATACGTCAGGCTTAATCTTTAGAGCACGTATATACTTGTCAATTTCATCGTTCAAATCAACAGCAACATTAGTGGCATTATTTCAACCTCTTGAAGACGATTATCGAGTATTAGGAGATTCGTGATTCGTAAGGTAGTTTTTTGTTTTTTTAACGAAACAAACGATTGGATTTGATGACATCCATGGATCTTAATCGGAGAAAAGAAAAGCGCGAAGTGTTATATTCAAGTTCCTATTTTAAGGTACGGACCTCTTTACCTATTTAAGATACGGGTTTCCTTACAACACTGCACGACGAATGTATCTTCCCTTATATATGTAAGAGAATTTTATATATAGAGAAACTTATATATAAAGGATCTTCTCGGTAATCAAGTTTATAATGCCGTGACGAGGATTTGAATTGATAAAAGTAAATAGAAGAGGGAAAGGTATCGAGACGTTCTAATGAAATCTGAGGAACGTACCTTATCACTGTCATTAATCTGCATTTCTACGGGGCGTATAGTTACCATGAAAGACATCAGGAAGGGAAGAACGAGCGGAAGGGGGAGAACATTGCGCAAATTGACCTCCTCGTTATTTCTAACGTATATATACTCCAGATAACGTACGTCTTTGATTTTCATGAACTCTCATTCGCGTAAAAATTGTCCAACGACGAGTTCCCGAGAATTAACAACTATAGTGCGGAGGCGTAAACGTATAAAAGTGTAGAGTGCACGGCACGTTATAGCAGCCGCACCGGAGGTGATGAGCCCGTCGAAATGAGCGTGTCATAACCTAACCTAATTGACCCCATCGTCGATGCGCAACCACGTCTCAACGATGATCCGCTCTGGAAAAAAGTAGCGAAGAAAAAGACGAAAGAGACGGGAGGGGCCGAGGGCCGAGTGCAAATAGTGAGGTTGGGGCGCAGTAGATAAACCCCGTGGAGGCGTGCGGTGAGGAACGCGTTTGATTAAAACCCATTTATCACCGGGATCGTGTGTTCCCCGCTACGTATAGCCCGACTTTTCACCGGAAATGCGGATACGGCGACGACGGCGACGTATCTTAGTTCCTCGCGGACCTTTTCTTTTTTTTTACCCGTTCCTTTTTCATTCATATGGGCGTCCGTACATTATACAGAATGTCACCGATGGAATTACTTTCGTGAAAATAATGCTGAAATGAATGCGAATAAGAAATTAATGGATTAACCGAGCCATTGATGTGCGGGTGCGTAACAACGCCAATTCTGCCTCATGAAAATAATTATAGATATGATACTGAATGATAATGGATGATATAGTGTAGGCAATTTGGGGAATGTCAGCGCGACAGTTGGACAACATGTAAGGACCCGGGAAAAAATGGATCAGATGTTATTTTATATCTGGATCATACATATGTTCCAGATCATGTATAATTGAGATATAACGATATATATATATATATATATATATAATTGTATTCGGATTTTGATCTGATATAAGTATACAGGGTCCGCCAAAAGTCCCGGGACGGCGAATTATCTCAGCGAGAGGGCATTTTCGGGAAAAATGTTTCATACAAAAGTTGAAGGATTTTTCCCT
>JAPYZR010002230.1:0-24935 GCA_030522945.1 Trichopria nigra
TTTTTTTTTTTTTTTTTTTTTTTTTTTTTTTTTTTTTTTTTTTTTTTTTTTTTTTTTTTTTTTTTTTAGCATGATGTTTCAGTATTACGTTATAAGTACTGTTTGTCAATTTATTACGAGTCGCTATTTCATTTTAATGCTATGTAAAGCATGTATATTATGATGCGCTATTTTTAAGTGAAGTCATTAACACGGACCTCGATACAATTTATTTGTCACGTTTTTATTTTTTACGTTCAGTTTTCAAACGGATCATGAAACACGAATCACAAACGAATGTGAATTATTATCATTAATAAGACGGAGCCTTATTAATGAAAAGTGAAGAGACATTCCAACGTATTAACCCTTTCGCTCAGAGCGGTCGTTAATATGATTCTTTTAAGTTTTGGTTTCTTGTATGTATTGTATACATTTATTGAAAAATTTTCTTACTCACTTATTACTTACTTACTTTAGTATTTTTACATTATTAGATGAGATAATTTTATTTATATATATTACATACTAAATCGAATATTTTCAAATGCGATTTACGAAAAATAATTGACTGCAAACTTCATTAAAAATAGCGACCTTTATTTAGTATACATTTTTTCGTAATAAATCGCACATTTTCCAAGATACAAAAACCAATTGAATGAGAATTTACAAATGTTTGAAATTTTATCTTGCCTAAAAAGAAAACTTTTCTTCTTTAATTGCGAAAAAAATTTTCGAAATTATTGTGGAGGGTCGTGCTTGTTTCTTTTTGATTTGGTATGGAATTCCTCTTATACAAATTTATATAAAACATTAAATATATATGCAATATTCAAGGTTACATTCAATCTACATGAAAGGTCTTAAAAATAGTTCAAAACTAATAAATTAAATTAAAAAATACTATTTTTTTTTATGTTATCGAGATTACCATTAAAAAAGTCAGTCAAAATATAAAAATCCAAAACGGCTGATGATATATGGGAAACCTATTCGATTGATAGTTGAACATTTTGATTTTTTTTTTTTCTAAATCATTGGTTTAATTTTTGAAATGAATTAAGTAAAAGGTCCAGTTTTTATTGCCATTTGTTTTTTATTTTTATTTATTGTAATTGTAATATTGTATTTGCTGAAGCTTAATAATTTTAATTTTTAAATTTTGACTTGTACGAACCAAAGGGTTATGGAATGCTACCAATTCTTCCTAATTTATCAAGGATAATTTAGTCAATTGCGCCGTATCGCCGCAAACAACGATGAGTGTTTTATGTAACGTTTTCAAAGGAGTTCTTCTAATAGATACTGACTAGCCTCCGCAAAGTAAAACTGACCACTTAAACCGATAACGCTTTTATTTTTCCGCGAATAAACTCGCGGCTGTACACTTTCACCAGCTTGATTCCAATATCGGGATATTTTATTCTCGTGTGTGTTTCTTATCGCTTATTCATGCTGCCGGCAAAGTCCTTTCCGCATTTGCTATTTTAGATTCTATTCACGCTTCTCTCTTACTCTTAAGCCCTCTATTTGAAGCTTTCATTTCTTTCCTCGAGACCACCCTTTCTCCTTGCCCGCGAAGAACATTCTCTCTTCTCGAATGGGAGTTTGTCTTCCTCTGTCTTCTTTTTCTTCGCCTCAATCCCGACTTTTACACCCTGCCACATTTCGAAACTCTTTCAGCAGCACTCCTATTCTTTCGTTCGTTTCTTTCAACCTTTATCTGGGTATAGATTCCAGCGAATAAACCGTTTCAACCTCGGAAACGAAAAAGGAAACGGCTTATAGTCGACGAATCCGAACCTCGATAGATGGGATTTTTTTACAACCTATTGAATTCGCGCTTAATTTGATCGTTTATTGTCGATTACACATCCGTCTTTTCTCTCATATTCCTAGTTAGACAGTTTTTCTCCCGTTACTTCTTTTTCTTCCGTCTTTTTATGTTTTTATGGTTTTATGTTGTTTTTTTTTTTTGTTTTTTTGTTTTTGTTTTTGTTTTTTTAACGATCGTTATTGAATTTGCCTAACCTAATGATTAACCGTTTACAGAATCGAGACGGGGAGCGAGCACGGAGCGGCGGCGCAGGAGTCGGCGATTTCCAGAGATCGGATTCATCGCCCGGATCGAGACCAAGCTCGGTCCTTCCGGATCTACTCACCTCGTCACCTGGTCAACGGCAGGACAAATCCACCAGCGAAGAGGTCAGATTCGTATTTAAGCTTTCCTTTATCTTGAACGTTGCAGCTTGTCGAGACGTTGATTGTGCGAGCGCTAAGTGCCACCGATCGACGTTTATGTTTGATCTATTTTACGTCGTCGCTTATGCGCGGGCCGGTTTTACGATCGGTTCGCGAACGAGGTGGCGGAAAACGGTGTCTATGTGAGATGATACGCTTTTTACGCTTGGATTATTCGTTTTTGTCCTATACATATATGTCTAACGGAAATCGTCAAAGCCTACACAGACGGTTATACGATTTTAGGACTTATTGGTTGAGGATTCACAGAAAACTTGCATGATGTCACATTTTATATTGTAATCAGTTTCATCTTAGTACGTTAAGAAAGAAAAGTTGGTTGGTTGGTTGATTGATTGGTTGGTTCAATAATATCACTTTCTGAGCTCTTCTTTTTTTTTCTCAATTGTTTATTCACCTTGGTCGCTGATGTTACGCGTGATCCGACATATTTGTTATGAATACGAACTCTGCAACGATAAACCAGGACTGGCCTCACGAAAGCAGTCGACTCGTCTAACCTTTTCTAAACATTGATTAAACATAGATTAGGAAAGGTTAGACGAGAATAAAGTCGAAAGCTCTCACGATGTCCCTTTGGATACCGTCTGCTATACATGGTCGCAGCGACGGACTGGCCTTTTATTCGTGGAGAGCATGTAAGTCTGACCACGAACAACATCAACTACTTAGGTCTTAAAAACTTGGACGACAGAATCTGCCATTAAGCGAGAGGAAACCTCGAAAACTTGGAAAAGTAAATGATTAAACTGCGGAGACTCCGAGTTTGTGTGATTTGAAGAATTATTCTAAAAAAATCGAAATTAAAGTATTAAATGTAGAATGTAGTCTGCAATAGTTTTTAAAAATTATAGAATTTAAATTCTAAAATATAGTGGCAAACTTCATGAAGAAAATTTGTACGTCTGGGCATTAAAGTTTTAAGACTATTTCATTCAAATTACTTTTGCGATATAAAATGGTATATATTGGACCCTAAAAAAGACTATTTTAACATTGTTCACTGCTTATTAATGATAAACATCAAACAAATATTTCTGATTATCTTCAGCTCGCATTATTGTCTGAAGACATTCTTATTTTAGGTACATGACAGTTTCAAACTTGAGAACTCATCAGTCTTTATATGTATATGAAATTGGTTTGAGTTTCTACTATAGAACAATGGACTATTTTTATTATTAATTGAGATGTAGGCAAAGTAAAAATAAAATTTTTAAAACTAGAGACAGTTGTAGAAAATATGTTGTTAAGTTTAAAAAGTGCAAACCATTCTAAACATTCTATAGATTCACCCTTTTGGAGAAAATAAATAAAATATAAACAAATCATTTTTAAGTATATAAATAACAGTAGACAAAGCGTTTGTTTTAAAATTAACAAACAATGGTGCACATTATACAAGAGCAAAATTTAGTTTAACTTTTAAAAAACATTCATTCTAAAAATAAAAGAAAGATTGTTGAAATTCAAATGGCTTCAAATACAAAAAAAAGAAAAAAAAAACGAAAAAAATCTAGAAAACAAAGGAAACGAGGTCTATAGATTTGTTTCATTTTCATCAATTTTTACAATTACTATATATTGAATCTGTAGTTTAAAGTCACGTATTGGATGCATGTGATGTTGGTCAATTTGCATGACATCGTTCAGAATGGCTTTTTATGCTTTGATTTTTTTCTACATTTTTTGTCGATGTGAAATGAATTGTTTTTTTTTTTTTTTTTTAATAAATTTTTTATTTTTTCACTAGCAAGATTTTTTAGGAATTTTCCTAGGATCTTTGTAAAGTTTCGAAAACGTGTCATGTGCCTACGATAAAGAGGAAGAGATCTAATTTAATACTTAAATAAATCACTTGTAAAACAAAAACTGCCTCGTAATTTTTCTTTTGCGATCTTAATTTTCAATAAATGAAATATAAAATGGAATTCATGCAAGTTCTCCATTTTTATCCATTATAATGAAAGGATTGTGTTTGGTATTTTTGGTGGTTTGAAGAAGAGAATTTAATTGTTCTTGTAGTTTTTCATGCTTCAGACACATCACTAAAAAACGTGCAAATGTCTGAAAAATGTTAATACTACGACGACTTTGTTAATTATGAAAGGTTTATGAGAACCAAAATTTGGTATTGTTTTTTTTTTCTGAATTCGTTCAACTAACCTGTGGAATGCTTATAATGTATTTTAAATCGATGAACTTTTTTGCACGAGTATAGAATAATTGAATCTCTTTTCATTCGCTATACACTAATGAATAGCGGAGTTTCGATTCTTCTTTTTTCCGTATGTGCCGTCATTAAAGCAGGTATTTTATTGATATTGTGATTTTGCATTTTAGATTCGTGAGTTTTTTTTTTAAGGATTATAAAGTGCTGTAATAATATACTTTTTATTAATGTCATAAAAACATATAATTGACCGACAAGATATATTTATAATGACTATTTATGGTTCATATAAAGTAGCCGTCACATTTGTGGTAAAGCAATTATAGATTTACGATTTTCTTGGGTATAATACACATATATTTTTTTAATGAAGATTAATAAAGTTAATAATGTTAACAAGATTTAAAAAACAAATTTTGCGAGCATATCGAGAATTAATTTTCAGAACAACAATAATATCTGCTTAACCAAACAACTTTCTGCACATAAAACACAATTTATACATGATACGTTAATCATAACATCAGCAATAGTGAAATTATGTAAATTTGTTTGTTCTCTCGTGTAACTGTTGTTTGCATGTTTACGTAATCACGGAATTTGCGTGCGAAAAAATAAAGGAATTCTTCAAACGAAAAAAAGAAAGAAAAGGCAAAACTTTTCAACGTTGTCTTCGGTCGGCCACTTGGGCATCAATCGGTGGCACTCGCACTCGATATGTTGTGTCGGTATCTTGCGAATGCATCGGTACAACTTCGCCTGCACTAGGTGTGTTATCATTGTAACTGTACATTGTCGAAAGAATAAGGGAGGAGAGTAAGCGTAAAAGCACTTTCAACGATGCACGAGTGAAGTAGTGCCTGGCACTCGCAAAGAGCACACGTACACATGAGAAAAGTCGTAGACGGGAACACAGAAGAGCGACTTTTCGCGACAAAAAAAAATGCCTGGGAAAACGCGACGCCGACATAACAACGCCACGAAACGTCTCGACCCATTTTTTTAGAGCAATTTTTTCCCTAGCGTACATACATATATATAGACCGCTTCAAGCCCTATTTACCGTCTGTTTCGTTCATTAGATCTTTGCGTCTCTGTTTTTTGTCTCTTATCGTGTTTGTTGAATCAGTGTTTAAAACAGTTCGTACTTGCATCGATGGGCGGTAGGCAAAGAGCAGTAGTACGATAGTTTCTTCTTTTTTTTTTTTCAAGATAGTCTTGACTCTGTTTATTTTGTTGAGGTGCCACCTCCCAGTAAATACAGTTATTTGAAAGAATGTCAGTTTACTCGTTGAATTTTCAAATTGTCTCATTGCATTCGAGTCAAATTTCGATGCTTGATAAATTTTTACCTATTTTTTTTTTAACTCGATTTATTAATCTTAAAAGGGGTGTAGTTTATAAAAAATATTTACTGAAATTGTATTTTTTTAAAATCGCACACCATTTTTTACTATATAAACGATTAAATAGTTTCTAAGATATTTTTATAATACAGATTGTTTATTTAAAAATGCAGAGTGAAATCATAGAAATGTCTATAAGAAAATGTCATTACTAATTTTTTGGAGTGAATTACTACATATGTCATAATGCATGGGGCATTCCACGAAGAAGTAGGCGACTTTTTTTTTAAACAATTTATTCTCTTCTTGCCATCAGTTGATATAAATAAAGTAATCTGGACTAAATCTAAAAAAGAAAAGCGTTGTTAAAAAAATATCCAATATATGATTTTTATCGTTTTTTTGTCATAATATTTATTTTGAAAAGCAACTATTGGACGCTGTCAAAAAATCGTTTGAAACCTTTTAAATAAAGTTTTTAAAATTGAACGAATATAATGAACTTATCAATCACTTCTCTGCTTTATTTTGATTTTTTTTTTAACATTGTTTTGTATAAAGAGTATATTATATTTTGTAAATGGGTAGAAATAAGTTTAGAGCGCAGCTCACCGACAAAGGGGATTTCACTACTTGCAAAGTATAATTGCAATAAATCACAATTAAATCGAGAGTGTCTGCTTTATTTGATCATTAAAAGATATTAGATAAAATGTCCGGAAAGTAAAAGTAATCATATAAATATTTGATCTAATCAAATTATTTATACAATTTATTTGATATAACTATTTATAAAGATAATTTATTTATCTACAATTGCGTACGGTGCTAGCTTTCATAACGATAAACAGCAAGATCAATTAAAAATGATTTTTTCTTTGGCACTTTAGATTTTTAATTACAATTTATTCATCTGATCACTTTTGTCTTAACCCGTTTTTGGGTGAGCTGCATTCCTAAACTTTTTTTGGTTTAAGAACTTCTATACTATAAATGTTAATTGTTATCCTTGGTATCGGTAGTATAAAGATATCATTGTTCTTTTTTAAATGTGAAATATACATGTACTGTACATATGTAATTGAGGTAATGAGAGGTTGAATGTTTATATTTATACAATTTTTCTTATTTACTCGTACAAATTTTAATTATGACAATTTTTATTTAAATCATAGGTGTAAATATATCATTCTTTTAAATACATTTTCTTTTGCTGGGATTTCATGTTATCGGGTGAATACTTAAAATGTACATAATTAAGATCGAAACGAAAATCGACGCATATAGAGTATCCTTAGTGTCCTTCGGTTAATTAAAACTTCCGATAACTTTTCAAAATACGAAGACTCGCGTTGGAAATATTCAATGTATGAATCGGCGCGCGTCTTCGAGTCCCGGAAGCTCGTTAATATTTAAGAAGTTTCATAATGCGCCAATCCGCGTTTATCAGCGTGACTAATTCTGGATTATGTTTTGTGTTGTGGGACACGCGGGAGCTCTAACTCGAAGGGCAGGGCCCTCTACTGACCACCCCAATCCCCATACTAATTACAATGTAAGTATTGATTCATCCATCTACAGTCAGTTCAGTGTCGCTTCTCTCCTCTCAAGAGAATTTTTGGGAACGTGGGATCGTCTGACCTCACTTTTGCACTTTACTATCATTATTTCTTGGAGTGTTGAGGCATTGTTAGAATGTTATACGTCTTAAATTGATTCCTGGTATTTTTGTTTGATATGTAGTTACGTAAAGGAGGTTAAATGCATGCAGTTTATTTTTTTTACCTTTGTGGGTAGATTTTCTTACATCAAATCATATTTAGAATTTTATTTTAATGTAAAAATGTAAATTGACTCTGTAAAGTTGTTTTTTTTTTTTTTTTAATTATTGTTATTTTTTTACTTTAACTCATCAATGTCTAAAGAAACAAAAATCTTTTTTGCATTATTTGTCATCATATTGTTTCTCCGTCATGGTTTTTTATGCCCGTTATTACATGTAAACTATTTAAAAGTGGGGTTATTGAAAAGAAAAGTTAATTGCATGCGGTTTCTCTTTAACAAATTATTTTTAATTTATTCTTTACGATTAACTAAATTTATTCAGTACAGTTTTGCATTATAAAATTTCTTTATGCCTGCTGTGAGGGGTTGGTTTTCTTCTTTCTGTTACTTAAATTATCTTTGGTTACTTGTGTAAAAAGTTTCTTTTCTGTGTTTTAAGTTGTGCTTGGTTCTGTCTTCCTATTCTACTTGATTTTTTAGTGTTGTTATGTGTGTTATGTTGGGTTTTTGTTTCGGCACTTACAGGTATGTTGAGTATTTCTTATACGGACAAGTAAGTTTCAATTCTGTGATTGTATGACGTGATTACGTTTGGTTTATGGTTTCTGGTCTTTTTATGTTTGCTTGTGTTTTTAATATAAGAATTTTGATTATTGCTTCGGCAATACATTCAATTATATAATTTAGGATGTACCATATAACATTAAGTATACATGTACTATTGACTATTTTAATATAGAATAATTTTCTATGCTATAAAAAAATGTAGGTATTAAGATTTATAGGCATTAAATAAGTAATTTTCAAACGTTAGAAAACAGATTTCATAGTTAATCGTAGAGTAGCCGGTAGTATAGTTAATCCAACATTGTTAAAATGTGTACACTTAAAGCTTCCCTAAAGACAATCAAAATCTAAAATCAAAAGACATCAAGTTTTATAAATAAAATGTATTCTGAATTTAATTAAATACATATATAATCAAAATTTCGTATAAGCTCAAAGTTAATAATGATATTGATTCATTAACTTATTATCAAATGAAATTAACAGATTAATGTAACCAATTAATACACGATATTATGTTCCTAAATTTGCATATAGCTATATATCGTATTAGAACTGAACCGCAATTCAATCCGTGGCCGTTTCAATATTGCAGTGAAATTTCAAAAATATGTATATTGGAAATATGTTTCCTTCATTATCTGTGCCATTAATTAATAATAAAAGTTTAATAAATTCATATAAATAAATTTTAATAGTAGAATAATAGTAATAACATTTCTATAATCGATTATTTCTATATCAATTATAATCCACAATCGAGAGTAAATACATTAGTCGTGGTCGCGGAAAAAAGTTATCAGTCGAAAATTTAATTAGAAGTTTTTACAAATTTCCATTTTTTATGTTAATTGTGTTTATCAATTTTAATTTTAATTTGTGCATTGAGATTATGTGAGTTTTTCTACACACATTAATTTTATTTGTATCGGAATATAAATTTAAGGATAACACTTCATAAGAATAATATCAGATAAATTGTCGATTTCTCGAAGATTTGGATTCATTTACTAATCCTGAAATAAATTTCAATTATAGTAAAAAAAAAAAAAATTTAATGTGTTAGCTGATAAGTAAAACTTTTAAATTTTAATTTCACAACTTGTCGTAAGTAACAAGAAAGATAATGAGTATAAAGTATTCGGTTAAATGTGTGAAGTGAAAACATAAAAACAGCAAGTAATGATTAATTGTTAATATTTACTCTCGCAAATATCGATAATTTCGCCCTTGTTACTATAGATTTCTGTTGAGAATGAGGCTACGAATGAAAATAAACAAAAAATATACATCTCTGAGACGTATGCAGGGTTATATTGTACAACACAAGTTTCATACACGAACTATTCAATACAATTAATCGATACAATTTATGAAATCTGTAAAATATGGTGATATAAAATGAATATTTTTTATTGAAATAGGATACATTAAAATTATATATTTGATAATAGAAATTAATTTCATATATAGTTTATAACCTTAACTCAAATTAACAATTAGTGATTAGTGTACTTTGGGTTATTAATTGTCGGTATTAATTTGCTTTGATAGTATGTGATTTTCATTACTGACTCTCCATATATTTTAGCATAGAGGTAGAAGTAGATTTAAGCCTCGAAACATTTCCATCGATGAAAAGTCACTGACGAGAAATATTCTTTTGCAGTATCGCCTAGCGGTTAAATCACCCCCGTTTGCCCTTCAACAGAAACAGCGGTCTTTCTTGACGTTCGGTTTCGGCGCTGGACCAGCAAGACGAGAATCTCACGTTAACGTGAATGTGACACCCACGAGTCATGATTTGGCATCCGACACGCCAGAGATACGGAAGTACAAGAAACGCTTCAACAGTGAAATTCTCTGCGCTGCACTTTGGGGTAAGTAACTCGGATTTTACGGGATTTTTTTTTTTTTTTTTTATTTCGTTGGATTTCTTACATTTTTACGCTGCAGACGTGTAAAACAAAGTAGCAATTCGATAAAAGGATTGAATTTATATTCTCTTATTTTTAAAAATTGTTTGTCTAAATTGATGTCTACTCAGTAAAAGAGTATATTTCTAGGTACTCTGCAGAATTACAGTATCAGAGCCTAAATTTTGAAAAAAAGTTTAAATGATTTTGAATTTACATATTCTTTTTTTTTTTTACTTGCAAAACTATGCTATTACTGTTCTTCTTTTGTACGCTGACCTTATCAAGAATTTTGACAAAAAGTAACGTAAATGTGATTTTTTACTCTGTTTGTTCACTAGGTGTCAATTTACTTATTGGCACTGAGAATGGCCTCATGCTGTTGGACAGAAGTGGACAGGGCAAGGTCTATCAGCTCATTAGCAGAAGGCGGTTTCAACAAATGGAAGTGTTGGAGGGTCAAAATATTTTGGTTACTATAAGCGGAAAGAAGAATCGAGTGCGCGTGTATTACCTTTCTTGGCTGAAAAGTAAAATCCTACGCACCGACGGACACAGCGAAGTAAGTCGTGTTCTACCTCATTCGATACTTGGATTAACCTTTTAATTTCAATGTAAAAATCTCTGTCCTGTAGAGGTTAACAAGGATTCGAAAGAACTCGTCATGTAGAAAATGATTTTTTTCCCCTTTTCCAATTATTTTTAATCCAAATTTTGACCTATTAATCCTTATTTTTATATTCATCAATGTAATATAATATAAATCATTCAAACATATTACACATATGCGCAATGGTTAGGTATATGGAAAAGTTAGATTATTTTGTTTTTGTAAATTCAGCAAGTGGAGCGCCGCAACGGCTGGATCAACGTGGGAGACCTGCAAGGTGCTGTACATTTCAAAATAGTCAAGTATGAGAGGATCAAGTTCCTCGTCATCGCTCTTAAGGACTCGATAGAAATTTATGCGTGGGCCCCCAAGCCCTACCACAAGTTTATGGCCTTCAAATCCTTCGGTGAGCTCGCGCACAGGCCGCTCCTCGTCGACCTAACCGTCGAAGAGGGCACAAGGTTGAAAGTTATCTACGGAAGCGCCGACGGATTCCATGCCGTTGACCTGGATTCGGCGACAGTATACGACATTTATTTGCCCAAACACGTAAGTACGACGCATAAAAAGCGTTACTTCACGCATTTTCACGACGTTCGCGGGGCAGGAGCGGTTTGTCGTTCCGACTATTCGAATACGAGAGTCAACCGGGGCTTTATAAAGCGGAGAGAGTTCTTAAAGTATGTTCAAAACTAATGCAGGCGAGGGATATACGGTGCGAGGGTTTACACGCGTGACACGTGAAAAGTACACTGAAAACTCGGACGTAGTAAATTTTATTAGTAATTCTAGGAAGATTTACAATTTATTTTTTTTTAGGATTAAAATGTATAGGTGCAAAATAGTAAAAATTAGAATTTGACGTTAAAAAAAATCTTTAGGGCGGTATTATCACGTATATATAGTAAAATTCCTTGGTTGGAAAGTAATAGTGTCAACTGAATTTAGAACGATTTTTCGCATTCGTACTTAAACTTAATCGATATTTTATATGTGGTTACAATTTACCATTTCAAATGTAGTAAAAACCAATTTGGTTAGACAAATTGAAAACCAAATTAATTTTTTCACGATTTACAGACGCAGGGACCGATCTGTCCGCACTGTATCGTTGCACTGCCGAATAGCAACGGGATGCAACTCCTTCTCTGTTACGATAACGAAGGTGTTTACGTTAATACGTACGGCAGAGTGGCCAAGACGATGGTGTTGCAGTGGGGTGAAATGCCGACCAGCGTCGCTTACATCGGCACCGGACAGATTATGGGCTGGGGCAACAAAGCCATTGAAATCCGCAGCGTGGAAAGTGGACATTTGGACGGCGTTTTCATGCACAAAAAAGCCCAGCGGCTCAAGTTCCTTTGCGAACGCAACGATAAGGTGAATTTTAACATTATTGTGATTTTAATTATGAAGTGTACGATATTAAATCAGGTGCACAGTGAAACCATTGAGAGTTTATCGCCTGAAAATAGTTTCAAAGTTGAATAATTATTATAAAAATGTCGACATAACATTCAATCGTATTTTAACTTTTTATTCACTCATACTACAGTAATGAAAGGAAGAAGTTTATTGTTTACGTGCAAAAAATGAGCAGAATATTAAAACGTTTCTTTAATTTCGATGGGTCTTAGATGAATATGCAATTTGTCAAATTTTTTACCATTTGTAAAGAAACGGAAAAAGAAAGAAAATTGTCACGTCATCATTTTTTAAATTTGTTTTAAAACTTGTAAAATTCATTTCAATTTTATACACGGTAATGTTTTGAGTGATATTATGAAACGATGTACTTTAAAACGTTAATATATACGTATACTGAGTGACTGCGAGATAATGGAAGATAAGGAAACTCTTGTTTACCCTGAAATACGCAAATACAAATTGTGAATTGAAGTTTAAAAAGTAGATGTAGATGATGCAATTTTCCTGCAGTGCATGAGAACTTTTAATTATGTTTTTGCATTTTGAATAAAAATAGAACAAATCTCCTTTATACAACAAAGCTTGCTTTAAATTCGCATTTTAATTGTAAAAAACAGATTCTTGCCTCTAACTGTGCCATATTTTTTTGCAAAATGATCCCCGTTTTTAAATTCGAATATTTACGAATTTAATATATAATATTAGATTTTAAAAATTCAAAATGGCGATGTCAGATTTTTATAATTTAATGTTTTTATTGTAAAAGTGATGGAATTAACTCTGGAAAGTAACATTTTGATGAAGTAACATTTTACGTATCGTTCTGCCATTTTGAATTAAGAATACCTGAAAATGGATTTGCGATGAGCGACGTGGAAAACGTCTGTGAACGATATTTCGGATAAATTGACATTTTCTAGTATTCGTTTATCATTTATGTGGACAAATTCACTGACAAAAAAAAAATGGAATAGAAACTGGCACGCAGTCACGCAGCGCGTACAAAATTAAAAAAAAATACCTATTTACATGAATGTATACGAATGCATATGAACATTTTAATAGAGATATGCATGAGATGAATAAACTCATCGATAATGTTCGCAGGTGTTCTTCTCTTCGGCGAAGGGCGGAAGCTCGTGCCAGATTTACTTCATGACTCTGAACAAGCCCGGAATGGCCAACTGGTGATCCCGAATGCGGCCGCACCTGGCCCCACCTACTACTACGGCGACACCGCATGCAACGCATCATCAGCCCGGGTCGCGCGTACCAGGCTACGTATCCATGCGGCCGTCGATTTATGCTTCACTGCCACGGCGTAGCGAGACGCGCATCACTGAGTGCAAACATCGCATCCAACATCATCATCAGCAGCATCAGCAGCAGCAGCGACGGGGTACTACACGCGAGCAGGGCGACGAGCTGCGCTACGACGAGACATTCGGACGTTACCCGCGGTTGTCCGCATCGCGATCGGCATCGGGAACGCTCAACTTTATCAATGTCATCGTAAAGAGGTTCTTGTGCTTCCTCACGTGCCCGCCATGCGGCTCGGGCGACTCCACCTGAGGGTGTTGTCGTCACCGTGGTCGTCGTCGTCGTCGTCGTCGTCGCTGACTGCGACGTCGAGGCATATTCGGCGTTACAATCTGCCCGATTCTTTATGTTTTATTTTTCTCATTTTTACCCTTATCGAACAACGGTCCGGCAAGCGTCGCGCTTACGTCGCGCTTACGTCGGGACGATTCGTCAAAGGGGACAATGACTCGTTAGTGCAATATCGGTGCTTCGACTCCGGGGTGGAAGTAGGGGGGGAAGTCGGGGCTTGTTTTACGCTAGTTATTATCGCGAATGGCATGACAATTTTTCTACGAGGCAGGTCGGAACGGAAACTGCGTTTTGTGAAGAAGTACATACACATATGTATGAACAGATATATATATATATACATATACATACATATATATATATATATAATCAACGGATGTAGTCATCGAAGCGTATGGTCTCGCCAGTGCATTTTTTAACATTAGACGAAACAGATGTACAGTATCGACACATACACACACACACACACACGTATATTATTGAATCTTTTTTCCATTATCACGGAGAATCGTAGAATGACGAGGATGACAAGTACGAATTGTAGGTCGATAGATATTCTCTCCTCTCCCTCCCGTAAAATGAAGGAATAACGCGACGGGGAAAACGAGCGCCGTTATCTGGATAAATTTAGAAGTTAGGTAAGATTATTATTAATGTTATTAATTGTATAGAGTTAGTTTCGCCGAGGGTTCCCCGACGAGTGATAAAAATAAAAAACAGAAACAAAAAAAAAAAAACAAAAAAAAAACGGCCGGATGTTTCTTATCAACGGCGAAGCGCGGTTACGTAATGAAACGTCGATTAGACGCGTGTTATTTAATGATGATGACGATGATGATGAAGATTATTGACGATAGCGAGATGACGATGGTGATGAGGATGTAGTCGGACGTAGGCGATGTCGAAAATGACGATTTTGTGGCGATTGTCGCGTGTGGATATTGGAAGTCGCATTTTTACAAAATACTAGAATAATCGTATTACACGTCGAGTTACGCGCGGTTAGTGACATCACTCGTTTTAAGCGCCCCCCCCCCCTCTCCCCTTTCTCTTGGGCGTCTTTCGTTTTCCCCTTCATTTCCGAAGCCGCGCTATATCCCAAGTTCATTGTACTCCTTGTACTTTTGTACGGTGAATGGTCTCCGTTTCGCAGCGACGCTCGTTCGCGCGGCTGTCGAAGTGGGATTGCTTTCCTAAGAAATTCGTAAACTTAAGAAGAATACGACGCGCACTTAACGACTGGCTCTCTCTCTCTCTCTTCTTTTCTTCCTTCTTTCCCGACGCTTTCCCGGTGTCTGCCTTTATTCGTTGCCTTTCTCGATTTCCACCCCAACCCCCCATCATCCCTGTTCTCGTTTCTCGCAGCAGCGTTCTAGGATCGATCGGTTCTACCGGTGGTGTTCGTTCATTCGTCGGTTCATTCGTTGGTTGGCTCGTTTTTCGCGTTTGTTTTCCCCGATTCGTATTGCACGGCTGGCTCCTGGCGCGGAAAAAAACCGCTTAGGTGGTCGAGCACGGCGAAAATTACGGTGGCAACGGCAGCGACAGCAACTCCTCCCCGCCGGGTTTTACCTCACGTAGGAAACACAGGGCGGGAAGTAAAGAGCTCGACGACGAAAACGGAGACGCTTCGTTCGAGATCCACGGTTGGACAATAAAAGCAGCAGGTCGTAGCCGGCACTAAAAGTTCTCGGAGTCTTTCAAATTCTCCGAGAGCATCAGGAGCGAACGCGACGGAGACGGCCCTACGAATGTATGCGAGCGCATGCTCATGATTTCCTTTGACGTCACTTTACGCTTCTCGCGTTTCTCGCTTTCGATGTTTTATCTCGTTGTTGTCGCGTTGCCCCGTATTCGCGACGGGTTTCTTTCCTTTTTTTTTGTCATCGTTCCCTTTCAATCTCGCCGTTCGATTAGAAGTAGAGGGAGGATATTCTCGCGGGGCGGCCGAATCGCGACGCGATTTCGATTGTGCACGTTAACCGGCGAGGAAATGTCGCGATATTAATATCGATCGCATTTTAGCGCGAGTCGCAAAGTAATTTCATACGCCGCTACTGTTTCGCATTTTTTTTTTCTTTCATTTTTCCCGTTTGCCTCTCTTTGTTTCCGTCTGTGCGCCGTTGTCACCGCCAAGCTTTTAAAGTTCGGGTCCGTATTCAGCGGATTCGAGCCGTTCGCCGCCTCTTTATTTCGAATCGATGCCCGTTTCGCTGCCGTCCGCTTTATCCATCCTTCTTCCGGACGTTCCCGATGGTCGACCTTTCCTTTCTTTTATATATTTCCTTCCAAAGATGGTAGTGATGATTTTTATATGAATTATTATGAAACGACATTTTATCTATTGTACTACGATTACGATTACGATTACGATTATATTATAGTACATTATAATTATATTATTATTATTATTATTATGAGTATGATTATTATGATTATGATGATGATGATGATGGTTATTATTATTATTATTCGTACTCTTACACGAGAATTACGCGCGGTATATTACATTTATGATTACGATGATTTTTAAGAGTACTGTTATGATTACATATAATAATACGGACAAATATACGGACAATTCATAGAAAGCTTGGTGTTGGCTTCATTTTTTCCTTTTGATTTTCACAATCCTCTTTGATTATTGACGGATTCTTAATGCCAGTTGATTCTAAAGAAGAGCCGTTATACCGACGTAAATTAGAAACTGTAAAAGTGTAAATTTAAAATTATTTCGAATTTTGGCTCTGATATCAATTCTGCACAATATAACGAAACTGAAGAAGTTTTCAATGAAATTTTTTTGTGAAATTAAATTTTTTTGTGTAAATCCGAATAAAATTTAAAAATTATTAACGGAGACAATTTTCGAATGAATTAATCTGGAAGATAACAATTTGTAAAAACAACTAATATTTCAATGGAATTATTACCTTGCATCAATTTAAAGCAATGAATCAATGTGCGAATGGACAATTTCAAATTGCAAATTACACCGCGATGCAATAAACATTAATTAAAAAATGATAGGCGTCTAATTAAATTATTTTTACCTAAATTGCTTGGTACGGATAATTTTTAATTAACAATTTTAACATTTCCGGCGAAATTCGAAGAAACTATTTTTTTATTCAGGTTGGCTGAGCATTTTTAAACAATTTTTTTTTTTATTCCAAGCGACAGATACAGCACTCCGAATTTCTGACCGATTATTTAACGATTCATTTTGATCGGATCGTGTAATTTGCAATTTTTAATTCATATTGATTCATTCATTTGCATTGATTGCAGCAATGCAACAATGAGTTTAAATTAATATATAAAGCGAATCAATTTGAATTAATTTTCGTTCGTTGGGCTGAGTATACTCTAAACTAAATTCCTTAACTATATATATATATAATCGGTATATGAAAGAAGTGTACAAATATACTTTTAATTTCAAGAAGTTGTTCTTGGAAAATGTTTGTTATGAACGCAGTAGAAAAGAAAGTTTGTAAGAAACAAGACTTTTTGTTAGTACGGAGTTATAATAGATTCGATTAACTGTAAATTATTTACAATTAAAAATGATCAATAGTTGCAGCTCCAAATTTACTCTGAGCGCGAATCTGAGTCCGTTTTTCGCCTAACAACACAAATGAATCTTACTTACCTTGGTTTTAATCATAGTAGAATTAAAAAAATCGATTTTTTACATTGTCTTAATTCATGCTTTAACGTATTAAAAATACGATTGATATAGTTTTATAGCGGAAAGAATTGTTTAAACACACGAAATCAAAAAAGTCGCACCCCTGGTAGAAATTCTGTCCAGTTTTATTGGAAACAGTCCATTTTCTGTGCCACTAAGTTAACTGGTTTAAAACTGTGTACAGCAAAAATGCCCACAAACTAGACAATAACTAGACACAAATAAGCAAACTAGTTTTTTGTTACAAAACTATCTAAATATTGTACATAAAATTAATGGGTAAATGTTACGTACATACTGTCTAGTTAAAATGTACATATTTTCAACAGAAATTTCCAATAAGAAACTGGCCAGATTTCAATAAGATATTGTCCACAAACTGGCTAGTACACAAGTTTATTAGCCAAAAACTGGACAGTATTTAGGCGTAATTTCTACCAGGGACTGTATCAGAAGGTACGAAATTACGAATTTCGCTCGCTTGTGATTATTAAAGAAAGGCTGAAGATGATAACTTTAACGTCTATATAACGTCTATATCGTGTTTTTAAGAGAAATATACACCAAGGGATAAAAGTGTGTTCGTACTTTTGGTACACCCCGTATATTGCAAACTGACATATTTCATGCAATCGCTACTAATATAGCTACATACACAATTAGTAGTTTTTCCAATTATTTATTAAAGTGCAATCTAGTTTAGATTGTAAAGTATTCCGGTATACTATACTGAAATGGTCGTGCTAGTTAATTTTTTAGTGAAACGTTTTCCTCTCCTAAATAAACTGTAATTTGTTACATGAATGCATTTAAAAAGCAGCCATTTAAAAGCGAGGATTTTCCGAAGAGAAATAATATAATAATTCGGGAAGATCGAACGAAATGATTATTATCGATTCGAATTCTCATAAAAGAATAATCAATTATCACCAGGCGAAGCTCTGTAGTACACGCTTATATACGTGGATTAAAACCGAAAACAGAATTGTACGGCATTGAGTTTCGTACATTCGTTGATTTCGCATTCCGTTTATCTCTTTTATGCGAATCTGTCAATCCGAAATTGTGCGGTTACGGTCATATTTGAAGTGCAATCTCAGCACAGAATCAGTATATCGGTTTTCTGCATTGCATAGTAGTATAGATCCGCTTTGATTCGTGTGTATGACCTCTAACTTACACCAGTCAATTCTGGTAATCAATTAATGTCTTTCCGCTTTCCATTGCGAATCGTGTGCAAAAATATTATTGCATATTTTATTCACACAGCACCTAACTACTCTACTTTAGATACTTTGTGTAAATATTCGGTGAATTCGACAATTATAATTAATATTCATGCATTGTCAAAACTTGAGGTATGATTATTTGTATACAATTATTAACAATGATTTTAGAGTTATTAAACTATATCCAGAAATTTATAACTTTCAGTTACTGATACATAAATAGATTTATAAAAATCTGTATATTTTGTAATGTGACTGATTTTTTAACACGACGGGCGCGAAGCTCTATTATTGTCCCCTATATAACTTCCACCCTAGGGCGAAATCGAGACTATCGCCCGCAGTGTTTAATAAAATTTAATATAAATATTGGCTGCATTATTCGTGTACAAATGGAAGTTCTTATTATTCGTTTATTTACTGATGTCGTCTTAAGTTAATATGCATCAGACGAATGTCGAAGACGAATTTCGCAATAACTGAGAGAATCTTCACGGATTATTCTCATATTCACATTCATGGAACTTATAAAATGTACTAACTTTATTCAAATTGATGTAACTTAATTTCACGAGGTGCTATGCTTTAATACAATATCCACCTAATCGTTTCAAAATATTTTCGACATATAAAAATATTATTTTTAAAGTTTCAGTTTTTTTTTTAAGTCTAATGACAATTCATTTGAACAAAAATCATTTGGTTATTCCATGTATCTATCTCTATTTTTATGTTTATTTTGCATGTTTATATTTTCACTGATACAATTTGCTAAGATGTTTTGCAAATCATTAAATTTCACCTTAACGTCCATCATAAATTTTAATATAATATATATCTAAATTTTTTTGTTCCTTTTCTTATAGATATTAAATATTAAGTTCTGTGAATTCCGTCATGTTGAAAATTTATTTTTCTCACCAACAACTTTTAATTTTTATAATTTGGAATAAAAGTTGAAAAGATTAACGATTTGTTAAATCTGTTATAAATAATATATGTTTTATCGTCGTAGGGAAATACTATTCGAAGACGAGGAAAATATTACAAATATATATTTTGAAAAGGGAGAAAGATTTAACAACTTAATTAGTAACTTACTTTATATCTCGCAGACGTTTAAGAATGATGAATACTTTAATCCTAACTATGGTTTATTTTGTCATCTTGATACGAAATTACAAAAGGTGTGAAACAATATGAGACCAAGTGGATAAAATGAAAATTTAACGCATGATGTTGCACATTCGAGAATGCAAACTTCAAGTAGTTAATCAAGAGCATTGTTCGATTCAGAGTAGCTCCAAATTGCTTTAAATCAAAGGTTAAGTTAGGTTGTCAATGTAATTTGTATATCTGAAAAAGGAGCGACTCGGAGCAATCCAGGTATTGCAAAACGAACAAAGCTTATATTATAATGCACGAAAATATTTATTGGTCATATTACGCGAATTTTTAAAGTTCACTTATGCAGAATACTTTGTAAATAGTCAAAGCGATAATCACGACTGCATTACACAAATGGAGGTTTAGTTACAGATTTTATCATATTTTTATTATTTGATATTTGTAATATAATAAATATTTTAAAACTATTTCAGCGAATTAATAATATTTTTAACATTTTCAATTAACTATGTGGTATAGCATGTATCTGCAAAATTAACAAAATAGAAATCGCCGCAAATAGATGTTTGTGAAATCAAAGGTCATAACACAATAATATTACACGCACAAGTAAATTAAAATCTTTTGTGTTTTACAAATTCAACGGAATTGTAGATTAATTTATTCATTGTTTGGGCAAGTACCGTTATGTCAGATTAGATTTGTTTACTTTGGCACGCCATTGTGTCTAAACAAACAAGGCTCACTGCCAGGACGACACAAACCAAAATTATACAATCGCGTTTTCCTACCTACCTATACACACATGCCTTATATGAATATTTTCGTTCGCTCGAGGTTAAGCTTTTTATTCAACAAGTATAGGGAATAAAAATAAATTGACTATTATTCGACATGTTATTTATTATATCATATTATACGCAGCCCATCACGGCTCCACTCACTCACTATTAGGCTGCCCAACTATCGATTGTCATCACTGCACAAAATGTATTCTCTTCTTCAACTTTATTCAAATCAAGTGACTTTTTCGATATTCATATTTTTGATATCTTCATTTACAATTCGTGATCAATGAACGCGTAAAAACCCTTCATCTCCTCCACGCGATAACCGCTATTATTATACTTCACTTTTTCAATAATTATACATATATATAAATTTAATAAATTGAGAAATTGAGGAAATACTTTCTTTGAAATATATCTGATGGGTGACATTTAATTATTGAGGCATCTGGGGGGTTGGCGGCCGATGGCCGCAGGGGCGAAGCCCCTATCTTTTTTTATTTGGCTGACATCGAATTGTCTAATTATTAAAGAAAAGTTTTCAACTATACCTTAATTGATGAACTAATAAGCTTGTTTAGGGTCATTTAAATTATCGCTGTTGACACTTCGATTTTAACCTGTAATTGGTTTCAAGCATATATATACATACGTAGTTAAGTAATTTTATTATCCTTGGCGGTGTTGAGGTTTAGTTTAGTCGCCATTCTGCAAAACGTGCTTGTATTGTTAAACTTTTTATGACGAACACCTGGCTACGATCATATATTAAACACTTTTACGGAACTTTCAAGTAAACCGCTTGAACAGTTCTCGAAGTGTAAGCATACGTGCATTCGGACATACAGGTATAACATGTTTTCATTCGACGTTTTCCGAGCAATCATGTGTAAGTGAAATAAAATCTATTCTAAATGCAATATGCATGATGCAGGTTTAGTTCTAATTGGTTTCGATTCAAGCGAAACTTCTTCAACTTTTGTAAAATTCTGTTACTTTAGTAACATAAATGTATTAGAATAGTCCAAACATTTTTAACAGTGAACTAATACTCGTGTATATTTTTCACGAGAGAATATTTACCTTAAAAGAGGTGGATGTGTGTATATGATATTTATAATGTACATATTACGTATAACAAAACTGAAAGAAATACGTTTTTTCCTTCTATTTTTCAATTCTTCGAAAATTGAACGTTTTTACTAATTAGTTATCATTTTGTGAAGTAGTTTTTTTTTATTATTAGTGGGTTCAGAAACCCAACGTTTTTTTTTTTTTTTGTTTGAATCGCAAATAATGTATTAGAAATCCTTTATAAATTTTGGATACTAATATAATTACGTTATATTTGATTTCTCAAGTTCAACGCTCTCCGATTTCCATCAGGTGCATCATGGCAACTATTTCTCCATGCACTGGCAATTAATTGCGTTGAGTGAGGCTATAACTCGGGAACTTGGAAAAGTCAACAAATAAATCGCGCCAACATTATATATGCCATTGTCCACATCAAAGTTTATTTAATATGTAATATTACGAATAGCAGCTCTTTTAACACTGATTTTAAAAGCTATTGTAGATGTTTACGAACAAGGAGAGAAATGATTTCCGAAAGAGAAACAATACACTTATAACATGTAAAATAAAATAACGAACTTTCAATTTTATGTTTTGATATGAAACTTGTGGGATGCTTGTGTGGGACGATAATATAAAAAACAGAAAAGAATTTTTTTTTGTACGCAATTCAAATCTAATAATATAAAACTTTTAAAGTGAATAGAATTTCAATTTTCTGTACTTTAAAATTTCGAGTATTTCACAGACACACTCACACACAAAAAAAAAAACACATTTTTTCTATGTTTTATAAAGTAAATTAGAAACATTAGCAGAAAAAAAGTAAACAGGTATAAATTAATAATTTTATATAATTTATACTTTCTTATAGTATAAAGTCTACAAATGGCAGTATATACCTGTAGCTATTGTTATTAATTGTTATCAATTGGTACAACTTTGCCCTCTTAAGTCACTTTCGTTTATCGGAGTGAAATTACAAAAGAGCAAATTTGTCAAATTCGTAAAATCAGGTGCGGAAGCGAAATGCTCGTGTAGGTACATGAATGTACCGTGTGATTTAATCTATGAGCCATGCAGCTCGTCTGGGATACAGGCGTGCAAGCAACGCCCTCCGGCTAGTTTCATATTATCGCAGATCACCTTAGCTGTTGATCTTTATTGAAGGGATGGAACTTTAATTTAACTTAGGACCGCTTTAGCGACAGATAAACACATAATTCAAAACGATATTACTCCCTTAAGATGTTATCAGCTTTTCGAAATTGTATTATTGGTTCAACAAAGTTATATATTTACTTTTTATATAATCTAACTTCTGTTGTCCTTTTATATTGATATAAAATTAAAGAAGGTGCAAACTATTTCGCAAATTATCATTTGTTTTTGCTTGTCCTAATCGAGCCAAACGTGCTTGCTTTAAAATATCTGTATTTTTCAATAAACTTTCTCTTTCTTGACGAGTAAATTTCATTGCCATTAATTATTTAGTTATTTCTGCGGCCTTTGTATCGATATAGAAAATTGATAGACAACAGTATCTGGAAATCCTTTAAAGAATAATAAATTAATAAATACACGAAATATAAATCCGCCAACGTTAAAGCACTTTTTTCTACGCATATAAAAGGTCGGAGAAATCGAACAAGTTCAAATCCGCGTAATTTGCACGACAATCTAAAAACCGATTGGAAAAAGTTCTTTTATCTTTTATGCGGGTAGTATTTTCTTTAGGGTGCTGACATTTCAAACTGAAATTTCACAAAGCATCCTGTTACATATAAAGTATATATGACAAAGCATAGGTAAAACCGATTACAAATTCAAAACCCACTTGCAAAAATGTTTCTATACAACTGTTTACGCTTTGGATGTTTTAACATCTATATCTTATTTAAAATATAAACATTTAAATTTATCCAAAATTAAAAGAAAACCATATTTTATGATGATGTTCATGAATCTTATTAATGATTCGCTCTGAAAATGGCGAATATAATAATTTGGCAAGCTTTCGACATAAGAGCGTGTACTAGAGGCTACAAAAAAAGTTTAAATAAGACAATCGATGTATTCTCTAAACTATATGGATCTTCAGTCGGCCCTCCAGTAGAAAAAAATAGCTCGACAATTCCATTAAGCTTTGTAATACATGTTTCCAGATTATTGGCAACGGTAAAAGTCACATTTGCAAGAATTCGAAAACATATGTAGTGAAAATCATTGAAAATCTTCCTGAAAAGAAACAAGAGCAAATATATTGACTAGTATTACATTAAGAATTAAGTTAAGTCTAAAACTCATATAATGATGGACAATTAAAAAACATTGAGTTGAATTTTTCCACTGGTGGCCCGAAAGCGACAATCGTTATAAATCCAAATAAAAAAAGAAACGTTTTATTCAGCGAAGAAAATTTACATAATTTTCGGGCTAATGCTGGAGTTTCATATAATCAAATAATAAAGGTTACGAATTTTTTTAAGATGTAACGTTGGAAGAAAGTCTTGCACCAATCAAACAAAAAAGACCTGTTATACTATATGCGATTACTGAAAAACTTCTCTGTTTGATCATAGACAAAACAAATTTACAGGGAAACGTCATTGTGAAAGTCATGGCTGATGGAGGCCAAGGTTTTTTTAAAATAACCTTGACTGTGCTTCCTGAAAATCCTGAAGATCCTGAAATTTATAAAGATGTAGGTCTTTATAAAATTATATTTTTACATTGCTGCCTATAAAGCAATTAATAAAATCGTAAATTATTGTTTCGGTTGTGATAAAGTAGGTTCTTAATTAGACATCCCTCACAGAAAAAAATATGTTCGGTGTCCGAAATGACACCCAATTGGGTGTAAACCCCAATTTTTTTAGTGGTTACACCCATTTTTTTAGTGTTTACACCGACTTGGGTGTATTTTTTGGTGTACATTTCCGTAAGGGATATACATAAATGAATTGGATGAATCTTTAGAGAACATCGATAACATTTCTGAAACATTGAAAATTCATGTTATTCTTACACACATTAAAGAGGGTTTGAAGTATATAGATAATGATAATGGCTATGGATTTATGTCTGAGCAAGCTGGAGAGACGATTCATCGTGCATTTTTGAAGACCTGGGCACGCTATAACATTGTAATATAGCGTATAAAATCAATTTGTTTTAAATTAAAAAATGATATATACCATAAAACTTCAGTCGGGTCGATTCCTGTTTCTTAATGAAACGTTAGACAGGTAAATTTATTTGTAACAAAATAAAAGGAAAAAGACAAGTCAAATTGAACGTATTTCATTTTCTCGTACAGTCATCATCAAATGCCGACAT
>JAPYZR010002231.1:0-17629 GCA_030522945.1 Trichopria nigra
TGATTTTATTTGAGCGATAATGGAAACTACTTTATTAATATTAATGTACCGGTAAAAATTCATATCCCCATAATTTTTCAGTTATAGAAACTGAAAATTGCTAAATTGTAACAAAATTTTACCAACCTGGAACGTACATTTAAGAAACTGTAACTGCGTAAAACTTCCGTCGCATGTTGCTGAAGTTTTAGCCAGAAATTTCTAACAGTGATATATCGTAGTATAGTATACAGGTTTGGCATATAACTTGAAAACCAAAAGCGTCGGGGGGGGGGGGGGATTATACTTTTCTAACAGTGATGATAACGAATGTCCATCATCTCGGCATACGATCAAAATGGCCTTGTTAATTATTTATAAGCGACATTTTGAATGTATGAGAAATATAAGGAAGCATTCATTTTATTACACTTCTCAAGAAACCTATAAATAAGACCATTTCCAAATTTGTTAATGTGCCGCGGACAACGTTCGAGAGTATCGGACTAAACTCGGCACCTTAAACGTTTATTATCTTAATCGACAAATCAATATAATATTACTTATCTCGTCGAACGCGCCGTCGTTATGAAAATAAACATCGGAACGCCGAGTGATTGGTTGGCATTCTTACAATTTACCTCGTAATTTAACTGATCTCTTTGACGTCATAAAAAAAAGAAGGGGCAAGTTTCAATGATTTCTGAATCGTTTTTTGGGAGTCGACCTTGCGAGTCTGTTTTTTTTTTCTACTGTCGACCCCAATAGAGAGAAAATAGCGAAAGAACGTTTTGACCGGTCGCTAAAAAGATTACTCGAGCATCCTTTCAAAAGGCGCCTAAATTTGTCCCGTTGATAACGTAATTGCCTAACCGGAAATGTGGAATTTTACTTTTGCTATCCTTTAACAGGTTTTTGGAGAGGAAGAATCTCGCCTTTCTTTTTCAAAGTTTGGAAAATATTGTATCAGTTCTGCAGGTAAACAAGAAGAATAAACCTAAGCTGGGTACTGACTCATCAGCAGTGATAGTCCTGCCGGTAGGACATTGACAACAGTTTTTGTCCAATTTTTTAAAATCAGTACATTAACAAAATTAAAAATATTGTAATGCAGATAGTTAGGCACTGTTAGTTTTTGCGCTGTCCAAGCATCGGTAGACACCGGAGATTACGCCGCACCGGTTGATTTAGATGGTATAGCGGAAATCGCATTGTCAATGCACCATTGTGCTTTCATGGCACGGTTCAGCAGTGTTCATGGACGAATCGACGCCATCCGTCACTCGTCGTCACACCCGTGTGTGACTTTGTTTAGCTGACGATGGCGACTCGTGGTTTGTTTATAAAAAAAAAAAAAAAATTGGAGAAAAGAAACGCGGGGAAAAAAATTGATGCGATTTACACGATAGCAATAGTGGGGTTTGGTAGAACCTGAACATTTGTGACTTCCACAATACGCGGGCAATGTTCCCATTCCGTGTAGTTTATGCGATTTCGACGACTCTTGGATTGGGTAATCTTTAAATTCTGTTATGTGAATTTCCCATGCTTGGAAATGTCTGGACAAAGCACGTCGTCTTGAAACGTCAGGGACACACGAATCCTTGCGAATAACATGAACTTTTTCCAGCTAAGAAAGTACGATACGACTGTATTTGAGAATTTGTTCAGTGAAATGCGAATTTGATCATTTCTGCGAAGACCACTCTACACCCTGAGAAGTCGCAAGTGACTGTAATGATTGCATTCCTACCCATTGAAGCCCAAACCTAAATTTTTTTTTTCTGAAGGAAATATAAGATAAGAAGGTCCAAATATGATCGGTAATTTTTCATTATTGTTGTGCGGATCATTACGATGTAAAGGGTTGAAAGACAAAGCAAAAAGGGTTAGATATAAATATTCCAGGAGGGCGAGAGGTATTCGCGGCAAGTCTGCACTGTCGGAAGGATCGGTAGCAGCAGCGCGTCGGATTCGAATGCGCCGATGACGTTTGCCTGGGAAAGGCCAAACGATCCGAGCTGTAGCGAGCGACAGCCACGAGTACGCGTATATACGTCGAGGAACCACGTACCAAACAAACGAGCAGCCGCCTAGCCTAACTCCCGCACCTTTCTTTCTTGGAGTAGCGGTGGCGGTGGCGGCGGTGGCGGTGGCGGTGGCAGTTGACGATCTCCGGGCCAGCGGCCGCGTATCAGTTCCCTAGTTTTCAGTTTGCGTCCAGCAGCGGACAATACGCGACGTATTGGTCGCGGGGTTATTCGGGGCCCCACCGTGCCTGCGCGCCCGCCGCGCCGACAGGCCTATAACGTGCAAGACCGCGCGCGAATGTATAAAAATTCGAGTTTCGAAATTGACGCATTCTCCAGTCCACGGTGTTTCAAGTCGATCGCGAAATTGCGACGCGGCGTCGACGAAACTTGGAACCGATGTTCAGGAGGAGAGGTGTGCCGCAGCCGCCGAAGTGCAGTGAGGTGAATGCAAAATGGTGCAACCGCAAGTTTTTTTTTTTTTTTTTATGTATCTCGTTGCCATGTTGTTGGGCGCGCGGTTCCGGGTTCCAAACGTAGCGGTCCGCTTTTAATTTAGGACCGTGTCTAACCTTTCTTCAGTTCGATTTGAAATCTTTGACCAAGTGCTGCACGAAGGAAAATGGCACTCATAATTCATATTAGATTTGCATCGAGCAAAGCACCAATTTTATCGCATAACGGAAAGAACGTCAGATGTTATGGGTTGTGAGGTAATTGCAGGGAACGGGGGGCGGGGGGACAGTTATTTCGCGGTTTATAGGTAGAGCTAATATTCTGCCTGGTCCCAGATATATTTTACGAACCTTTATATTACACTAGATGTCGTACATCTATAGGAGAGGGCCGTAGAACCTTGACTGCTGACATTTCGCAAACGTTGTAGGCTGCTTCATCATGGCCAGAACAGTCTCCAATACAAAGTAATACCTCTTTGTATCCGACTCCTGGAAATGTATTGAAAAGTTACGCCTACGTAACCAATAGGTTTCGGGTGGATGACAAGTCATATTTATTGTGGTTGACAATTGATACCAAAATTTAATAGTGCTCATAATATTGCCTTTGTGTCAGACAGGTGTGTAGAGAATATTATTACTCTAGGATATCTGGGACATTCTAATTAGGAGCTGACCATATTGAAATTAAGTCAAGGTTGATTTTCGAGTCCTTAAAATCGTGTTGGATATTTTGCATGTCACCTTAGTAGTTGGTAATGTTACGTCGACAGCCTCTCTGGGAACTACCGTGCTCTCGGTATTGGTGTCCTATACTTTTCCTATGACATTATCTATTTGAGAATGTGGGTGTTGACACGGTGAGGTTGGATGCAGACTCCAGTCCATCCACTATAGACGGAACCGAACCTATTCCACCGGTAGTAAAGGGGTGGTTCAGTCTAATCGAGGGGATAGACATCACATGCTTTATAATACAAGGGTAATTTCAAGGGGGTTCTAAGTGCAAAAAAAAAAACGGTAAGGTCATGTCTAAGTAGTACTCCACCATTGTCCATCTGTCCATATCAATTAGACTTGAAGGAATGGTAATGGAATAGACTCAAGTGTCGTCCTATTCGTCCAGCGCAGGTATCAGTTGTTCGTATCGGCGCTGACAAAGCCACGCCATCCTAATCTCACCGAAGTCGCCGTACCTTTTTTAGCAGCAACCATGGCGTGCTCGGACGCGTAGGAGTCGGGAGGGAAAAAAAAAGTATCGACGCGCATGCATTATACACGCTTAAGTATGTAAGTAGGTAAAGCGCGCGCGTATGCAGAATATAATTCGATTCGAAAGCCGGCACAATCCGCGGCGACGAGTGACGGGTGACGGACAACGGGAAGCATATATACTAGCATATTCTCCATTGCTCCGGCGGTCGAAAGAGAAGTAAGGTAGCGCGTGGCTGCGTGTGATTTCGGGCACGCAGTGTGCTTAGGTTAATTCCCCTACAGGTACGAGGCACGTCGACTGCTGCTGCATGGAACGTACTATGTAGAGCATGAAACGGCCGGCCGGCCTGGGTTGTTGGGTACTCCTCCTTTTTCCGCAGCTACAGTAACTAGCTACCGCGTAGCTCGTCCAACACAGCCGGTGAAAATATTCATACAATATGACTGAAACCAGGTATAGCTTGGTAACCCATATATGTGTTTGCCTAATAAACCTAAACCATTTTTTTAAGTGAGGCCAGTCATCGATTGAGTCATATAGCGCGGGGGAAGAATAAGGAGCGAACTAAAACTACGAGTCACGTATATACGAGTAGGAAAATAAGCATTATTGAAGGGAAAATGGAAAACCTAACCTGCGAGGCGTCGGCTGCTCGAAATAATGATTCCTGCTCGTAAAAGGCACGCGGCTCCTATCGTTACGCCACGCATCAGCAGAGGGCCGAATTTCGCTACGTCACTCGCGAAAGCGCCGCGCCGATTCGCGCCTAAGACTTCCGCCTGCAGAATGTTACTGGCGCGGCGCTTCCTCTTGGAACGTGCATTTAATTTTACGAACATAATTAACGGCCGGTACACTTTTCAGCGGTGAAAATTCGTTTTTAACCGCTCCGTATGTATGTCGTCGTCCGTTTACAGTGTGAAACGTAGTGGCCTTTTGAAATTAACCGTTAATTTTAGTGTGTCTTTTTCTTTTTGTAATAAGGAGGGAGGAGGAGTAAAAAAAGTTGGGAAAGGCGGATTTCTTTTAAGGTTATAAAATGCCTCGCTCGAAAATGAAAGCAGCGAAATTGAGTGGCCGGTATAATTAATGCAGCTCGCGAATTTAAATTCGTTCCAATTAATTCCGCAATCGCGAAATATATATGGGAAGCGAGCTAGAAACGGCGTTCTCTGTTTTTGAATCAAGTTTTTTACCAGGAACTTTTTTCATAAACAAACGGTTTGCCGGCGATCCTGACCGGAAATGAAATCCGAGTCGCTCGCTCCTTGATACGCGGCGCAGAGAGATGGGGCAGCGTATATTGTCATTTATGCGGAAAGTTCATTTACCAGCCGCCAGTAAATTTTATTCCGAATAGCGGTGCAACGCGTACAAGTTCCGATAATAAATCCCGAAGCAGTTCGAAATATTCAGGACACCGGAATCAAAATTCAGGACGCGAATGAAGTCGGGTTTCGCGTATTTGGCAATACACCCGTTGCAGGTGTTTTTCCCTCGACTCTCCATAGTGTACTTCTCACGTGGCGGAAATTGCCAAATTTCCGCCCTTGATATGCGCAATGTACGACAAACGGTCTGGTCGTAATGTAAGGCAGCAGAATGTCCATTGAATGGGATTCGACGTTGACAACCTTTCAGGTGCAGTTTGGTGCAATTGGGGGGTACCAAAGTTTGCGTGCACGCTGAAATTCGAAGGATTACCACTTAAGGTAATTCGAGTCACCTCATTGTATAGTTTATAAAATCTATTCATCATACGCGAAGTAATGAAATTATCGTCGAGGGTCCACAGATGCAATATAACTTGGATGTAGTAGGCGAGTTCTAAAGTCCCCTCGCACAGCAGCGAATCGGCGTCCGTCTGTCCGGTTATTACATCCGTCCCATTCAATGCACTTACGAAGTAATTAGTAACTGATTTAAGGAAGTAATTGTCGTTACGCGTCTGGTACGTGGCCCAATTTGACCGTTTGTCCCTCTAACGATGAACGGATCATTAACAGTCACGAATTAGTACGGAGATGTTCCATCCTGTGATTTTACACGACAATCTTGGCTCCAGATCGAATTCTTCTAATTCCGTGTATAGAGAGAAGAAATACGCGTCAATTCCCTGGATTTGCATTCGTCGCGTATATATAATCCTTTCGACACGGCATCGAAGCGCTCAAACTCTTAATGTAAATAGGCGAATTCCAAACGTCTTCGACGACGAAGAGCCACCATCAAGATCCGGTTGAGAAATCGCACGATTTTTGTCATTCGGTGAATGCCACAGAAGACTTACGTAACGCAAAAGTTTATGAATTCATTACGACTTTTCTCGTTTTTGTCGGCAGACCATTTTGAGCCTTCTTTCTTTTTTTTATTTCGTTTCTTTTCTATGCTAGACCAATAAAACTCGATTTTCTCTATACATAACGTCGAATTAACGCTTTCTTACGAAATTGATCTAGCCCATTTCCGTAGTTTTCGTATAAACCCGAACAACTCGTTAGGAATATCTAAAAAAAATAAATTTATATAGAAAAACTGGATATTACGATAAAATTGTCTTCGCGCGCACACTGGTGGATATAGGAAAGTCCCAATAAGTCGATTGTAAAAATCCTGGAACGAACTCTAAAGAATTAGTCGCAGTCGGGTTTGCGTGCAAGTCGAAGCCTATATATCTTTCGCCGTATTCCCGATAGATACAGTACATATATATATATACCCCGGAGTTCGTTGATTCGTCCGCTCGCGGCTTTTACTTTCACCGTACACCGTCGCTCGCCAGTCTCGTATCTCGTTGACCAAGGCTCGCTCGTTGTTATATAAATTAGACCTTTCGCGCGCGAATTACGCTAGCGAACCAACCACCGCGAGTCTGTCTGTGTACGGATTTGGCTGTGTTACATTTTGGTATCTGGAGAGTAAACGTCAACACAACAATAGCGCCTCTCAAATTCCACCAAGCACGTGTTCGGTCGATGTTGCGCCCTTACAAATCCCATCACTTGTCGGTTTCTTCATCCTCGATTGATGATGTACATCTTAGTGGGAAGTTCGAGGGTTTAACTTGAGTTTAACAAGGGTCCAGACAACACTGCCTCCATCTTTTGGCCTCCTACCACAAGCTTCTTGCGTCGAATCATGATTGGCGGTTCTGAATGGGGATTCGCAATAGTAATTCGCAAACTTAGGGAGGTGTTAGGTAAAGGAATGTTTCTTTGGTATAGAGAAATTTCATATAGATTAGGAATGCAGGTCTATATTTGGATTTTATCCAAAGTGACAATGGCCTCGAATATTTTCAAGAGCCGTTCAATCAGAAATGCTCAATCGAAGGTAATTTCCAGACAAGCACTTGATAAATTGCGAGCTAATTGCAGCGACGGCGAAGCTCCTTTTTCCAGATCCAATCGAATTAACGCGGTACTTTCCCTTTCACGGGAGCTTACGGCGAACACCCACATCCAATGATTTATACACAACGGGGGAAAAAAAAATGTATATAAGTCCTCTGAACTTTCCTTCTCGTCGCCGAGAAATTGCGAAGCGATCGTACGATATTGCGGCGTATAGCAATTTGGAAATATTATTCAACGGCTTTACACGGAATTTATTCCGTTCGTGACAGAAATCCAAGTGTATTATTTCTTCCAATAACCCTTTGGCCCCCTGCGATGCTTTCTTCCTCCTCGTCGCACTCGCGGCGCTTTTCCCCGCTTCATCGTCACCGTCGAGACCCCAGGGCACGAATTGTGTGCAGTGCGCATTATGCCATTAATGCACAATACCTGCAATTACATAATGTAATATTATGTAAGTATATATACATATATGCTGCGGGTATCGTTGTATCCTTAAATACGAAGGCTATGTAGCCGTCTGCTGCTCTCGGCATCCAGTGACGAGGTGATTATATAGCGTGTGCACGACGTCTACTCGTATATATCGGGTGAGCCAGCCGCGTATAGTAACGACAGGGAGATTCAGGTTTAGTCGGGGGATTTAAAGGCGCGATGATAGGAAAGAAAAATGACACGATGGCGTAATTTACACGAAAATTTTGAAAGCGTACAATTAATTATTATTTCATCGAATCGCGCGTCAAGCAATACTTTTGTCGGGCTACGTAATCAATGACTTTGGCGTACGTAATTGGCTCACATTATATAGTTGGCCATATATTGAACGATCGTAAAAACGTGGATTTAGTGTAGTTTTTTCTTTATGATTGATCGAAGCGTAAGATAGTCAAGGTAAAAACTCTCCGCGTGATTTTGACTGTCAATTAGTACGTCGTGAATTTTACGAAAGTCAATTGCCGCCACTTCATTTTAGAAAGGTATTGCGCAAGGTATCGGGGCCCAAAACTTCATTAGAATCAATCGGCAATAATCATCACGTTACATTTAATCGCTATGCTCGGTGTGGTAGTAATTAATTGTTGTTACGTTGCAGTAATTAATCGTTTGCCGCTCTCGAAATACCCCCACCCCTCTCCCCCAATAGAAAATGAAAGCAGAATCTTTGGCCACTGATTGGACATGGCGTGAAATTAGCGCAAATTATTATTCCGTATTGTTTATTGCAAACGGTAACAACGAACAATGGGCTCCATAATGATTTAGCCCGTTCAGGACCCTACCATCAAGCTTGTCGCAATTAGGGCAGCCGTGACGCAATTTCCACACGGGCTTGCAGGAGGTAGATCGATGCTCAGCAAGTGGTGGAGAAATGGGAAAATTACCAATCAGACCTTCCGGGGGAGTTTAGGCGCGTCAAAGCACATAGCGGTGGAAAATTGAATGCGGACCTGATGCTGACGCACAGAAACGTTGGAATAAGGGAACTGTTGGTCACCCGTGATCACGTTGTGTAAAGCGTTGATTAAAAAAAGTAGCAACAAGCGCGTCCATCGAGGTGGACTGTCCGATATATCCAGGTCCCTCATTTTAAATGTACCGATGCGTCGACTTTCTATTTTCCGTCACTTGTTTAACTCTGCAATTGCCGGAAACGTCCACATTGTTCTACAAAACTTTCCGCTAGGGCATCGTGTGCGTTGCTGTATAACTTCCTTAATGTAGTATGTCGGAAACAACCCCAGTAGAGGAAGTTCATAGCAAGGGTACTTCCGTTCAGTTCGTCAATTACGGAATGTGCCAGTCGAGGAAAGACGTTTGTTTGTTTCACGATACGAATGTACTATGAACATCAGAATCTGTTCCTGACATCGAGTCACCATTAGAACTCTCCCGCTCACTGGTAACGAGCTTTTCACTTCTGTCGCGTATTTTCTCTGCTCATCCCACCGGTACATTAAGGCGCGACAATTGTCGTGATTGATGGAGGAGTCTTTTGTCATATCCACTAGCAGTGCGGGCTCGTGATATCAATTGATCACGAGTTAAAGTCGAAGCAAAACGTTGGAACATTCGAGATGGAAGCCAAGCGTAATTCTTCCGCTTCATTATTTTCTGAGATTAAAGAACGCACGATTCATAACGGAGACTCAGACATAATCCGACATACGGCTCTCGACGGTTTCCAATAGCGCCTGAATGTACCAGTCATTGAGCAATATGGCTTGGCAGAGGAATACAGTCGTCCGCCCGGAAGCTTTCCACTAGGTAATATCATTATCCTCTCCTGGCTCCTTCGCGCCGATGGTCTGTGTATATGCAACACTTGCACACATTCTCATCCGTACCCACCCGTTGTTACCCTTCTGCGGAATTGCTACCTCTTTTACGGGAGCGTATTCTCTACCTCTCACTGTGTATCTCTTCATGAACGTCGTCGAGTACAAGGGCTGCGCGACGTAGTCGGTTCGATATCGAGATACGACAACGAAAAAATACCGATATATACCGATAATCGGTGCAACGGTAAAAATAAACGATATAACAACGATATATCGGCATTGGAAGATCAATTAGAAAACCTATTTATCGATTGTACGTTAATTATATATCAACATTTGTAAACATGTATATCGTCAAAAAGTTTTTCTAACTCTTGTAAGAAAATAGCAAGATTGCAAAATACCAAGACGATAAAAACAAATTTTGTATGAAAAGTGAATATATTTGCACGTTGCAACAATGTACGAGCGAACGATATGTATATATGGGCATTGGTCGTCGTGGCGGTGTGAAACTCATGAATCGAGAATTTTGTACTCTCCTGAACCCATGGGGCATAATGACTCATAATCATAAACTAAAAGAACTTCTATAAAACTCGTTCGCGGTCGTACAATGAAATATCAATCGATATCTTACCCCATTTTTCACATTATTGTACAAATGTCGTATGCCGATCGGTACACGTGTTTTTCGAAATGTCGATTATCAGTATAAGTAAATGCTGATATTCGGTATTTTAAATATACCGATATATTGTTTACCAAAATATCGGTACATCTAAATACCCATGTATCGACATACGGCTTGTAGAAATATAGATGTATAGGTACTTGAAAACGCCGAAATATCGGTACATTTAAGTACAATTTATCAAAATATCGATACATCTACATACTGATGTATCGGTATATTTAGATGACGATACACGGTTTATCGAAATATCGATGTATTGGTATCTCCAAACACCGATATATCGGTACATTGAAATACCTATTTACAATCTATCGTAATATCGGTACATATACATAATGATATCGGTATATTTAGATGTCGATACACGGTTTATCTAAATTTCGATGTATTGGTATCTATAAATACACACACACACACATATATATATCTATATCGGTATATTTAAATACAGATACGCTACGTCTAAATAATCATGTATGTACCTCTAAACACTGATATATCGGTAAATCTAAATATCGATGTATTGGTATCTATAAATACACACACATATATATATATATATCTTTATCGGTATATTTAAATACAGATACGCTACGTCTAAATAATCATGTATTGGTACCTCTAAACACTGATATATCGATACATTTAAATAACTATTTACAATCTATCGTAATATCAGTACATATAAATTATGATGTCGGTATATTTAGAAGCCGATACCGGTCGAACTATCGATGTATTGGTACCTCTAAATACTGATGTATCGGTATGTTTAAATTCCGATAGACTATTATTATCGAAATATCGATACATCTAAATAATGATATATCGATACATTTAAATATCGATATAAGGCTTATAGAAGTATCGATGTATCGATACCTGTAGACACTAAGATATCGCTATAATTAAATGCCGATATACGGTTTATATAAATATCGTTATATTGGTATCTCTAAATTCTGATATATCGATATATTTAAATATCGATACACGGTTTATCGAAATATCAGTGTATCGGAATATCAGGATGTCGGTATACATATGCATTAGTAGTGTAGACACATCGTTACGTCGCTAATGAATATCGATAAAATCGTCCATTATTGTCGAATTCGTGATCTATCGATATATCGTTAGGACGGATTCCCGATTCGGATTATCTGCCGTTCATTAGAGATCTGAAAAGGAAGGAGCCGAAACTTCATGACAAACGCAAGAGTTATTCAATGAAGAGACTCAAGCAACGTCACTAATGAAGGGTGTCACTATAGTGGCCGGGTCATTGGTGGTGACAGGTTCTATCTTACATGGACAATAAAAACGTAGCCGGAAATGAGATTCCTGGCTGAAAATCGAGTCTTATTTTCACGGTTCTCGATCGCAGTCTTGTCGGCACCGCACGGTGGTGATGGCGCGTCGTGAGAATCGTCGTCGCGGGGTCACATAGACGAATGCCTCTCACGATTTTCTCCTAATGGAGTAGTGCAGCCAGCCAAGGGCGAAAGTATCGCAAAAAATATTTCTCTCTCTTCTTTCTTCCCTCCTCGATTTCTCACGGTGGAAACTCACGCGACTAATCGATCGCGTAGCGCAGTGCGGCACTATATACGTTGCGCGCGGGGGCCTACTCTTCTTCCGCACAATAATGGAAATTCCTCGGCTTTTGTCGGTCGGCGGTCGCGATCCTTGTGAGAAACGGCTGCAAAATTGGGAGAAACGATTCGCTTTCTGCCGCTGCTGCTGCCTCGACTAAATCGAAATAACGAATGCTCGCCGAGAACGCCTTCCGTCCCGACGTTTTACTTGCATACGGCTCTCTGCTTTTTATTCTCTTGACACGTTCGCGGAAAAGAGGTCGAATTCTTTTTAAAGAAAGCGTTTGATGCGATTTTAATCGCGCGCCATTATCTGCGCGCGTATGCGTATAGTACTCTTAAATGGAAATGAAGTTTTATGTTTCGTCAGCGTCTCGCAACGTATTTAAGCAAATAGCTTGGTTCTTAAGAGATTTGGCACTTTTCCATTTCTCGTTTGTTTATCGGGATTTGTTTATCGCGGCAAAAAAGATGTTTTCCGAATGGACCAAAAGTCTTATTGATCGATTTTAATGTCCGTGAACCAATTTTTCTTGGACGCGATTCTTCATCGGCACGCGTGTCTTTGTTGCATCGATTTGTCCTGTAAGCAGTGGTGGGCGGCGACGTCTACGATATACTGGAAAAGCAGCTTCGCATTTTCAAAGATGAAAGCAGACCCACTGATTCACGATGCGTGGTACGAATTAATAAAGCGCGACGATGCTGACGACAGCGGCTTTCCCATTCGCATCTGCAACGCACCGCGCCACCACCTACGACAAAAGATTTGTCAATCGCTCGATTACGTTCATTGACTTGCTGTCAAGGATTTAGCACACACTCGATCCGCACTCCTACTATAGGCATCGATGAACGTATATTATAAAAAGTCGTACGTTTCTTTTTTTCATGTGGAAGAAAATAGGCTAATGGCACACACCAAATGCTTTCTGAAAGGGAAACGTTAGATTAGTTAATAGTTTTTGCACCTTGAAAATATGCCTTGGAAATGTCACTATTCTCATGGGTATAGTCATGGGGCAGACTTGTATTTACTGGAATGAATGTGATAACGAACTTCCACAAACTCGTAATGAAAACCGTAAAACGATAATGTACCTTGACACGATAGAAGTTACAATTAAGCCAGCAAAGGCATCGCACTTCTGATATGATAAAAGGGAGGACTCATCCTCCGAAAGAAATGTCAACACTGTATTACATGAATTCATAAATTAAAGGCAGTCCTTAGTTTTGCCAATAATGGTAACCGAGTTTGGTTACCGTTTGTGGGGATTACTTCATAGTTTCAATTTTATCAGAATACAAGGGATTGCTCATGTTCGCAATTTCTCATGACGTTTCGTTCTTGGGGGGTGACATGGCCCATTTATTTTTGGTCTCATTCCTCTTTCCCTATGATAGTTGATATTCTATGTCATGATAATTTTCGTGATCCAGACAGACAGCATCAATAGGATTTGCAAATCCATGATCCAGTACGGTCATCTATAGCCAATGGGTACCTATTTTTGAGTATCACTTCTTCCGAATTCTTGGGGTTGAGGACTATTATTGGACCCCACCATACCCGAAGCATGCCTTATATTAGTAGACAGTAAACTTCATGGCCTAACAGATTAATTACTGGACATTACTGGACGAACTTCATGCATTTAGCAAATGCAGAACGATAGGAGCAGTACTCGGTTATCATACGGTTATTTACGAATACGGGCGTTTCTACACTTACGTAAATGCGGCACGTGTATTTTTTTACAATATTAAACGTCAATATCAATACGTGATTTCTTTCCAACGGGAGTCGCGATAAACATACTTGAACAGGTTATAGCATGCAAGATTATACGACACATTTGAATTTGTAATCAGAAAATTGTTTTGGCTGGTGTTGTTTTTCTCGAATTGTTTAACGATAGAGCATAATGCAGAAGAATATTCGATCGTTACCAAGCATACTGAATTTATTGTTGTGTGTTTTTTTTTTTTTATTTATTGGATTAAAGTTTTAAATGGTTCACTCTTAGTTCGGAATCTGTCAGTTTGCGCCCGCAATTCCGTAAGAACACGCGTGGAAATTATCACGAATACCACCGACTTGGAATTGGTCATTCTCACAATGCTATTTGACACAAATGAAACCTAATCGTTACCCGATACGAAGTTTGTCACCATTCTCCGAACGTTCCCTCCAATTTCACGCTCGAAGCAAGCCACAAGATTTATCATGCGTTCAATCAAACCGAATCCAGCGATTAGGCGACTCCAAGTATAGCTATCGCTTATCGTCGATATAATTCGAGGGAAAAGTTGAATTGCTAGAATCGAGCCCAAGCGTATTAAACATACTCGAGCGTTAATAAGTAGGTAGGGATGGGCGCAGGGGGAGGGGGTATGCAAAGTTGATTCGTTATATAGCCATTGTCCTTCGAAAGCAGACATTAGCGTTTATTGAAATATTTCTGGAAAAAGATTGTCGAACTGAAGAAAGGTCCTCGAATAGTGAAACGTACCTTAATTTAGCCACTACTGCTTCAAGTAGTGTCCAATTAGGATCATTCGTTTTATTCTTTTTTTTTTCATCATTCGTTTATGTGACACGCTATTGAAATATTTTCAGCAGTAAATGTTCGTCCACTATGTACCACGTGGAATTATCGAAAGTGAAGCTGGTGAACTAGTGTCGCGAAAGGAGAGGAGGATTCATTGTTACTGTTATGCAATCGTGCTAATGTGAGTGAAAGCGAATGAAGTGCACGAGGTAAAACCTGCCGGCGAATCTCCTGGCAAAATATTTAGAAAGCGAGTGTTCGGCACTCCGGTGCGACAATAAGATCCTCGAAAAGTGGGGTGGTGAAAAAAAAAGAGAAAAAGGAAAATGCGAAACGACGGCCAGCAGCAACAGACGGCGGTCATGCCACCTCCGCACGTCGTTAACGGATCGACACCAAGCGGATACGTCGGTTACGCGACACGGTATTCTTGGGGTCAGTATCAGTCGCAGCATCTGCAACAGCAGCAACAACAACAACAAGTCCAACTGAGGAACGGCGGTGGCAATGTGACCCCCGGTGGACGACCCCTGTCCCAACCACCGCCGCCGCCACAGTCGCGACTGTCTTCCAAGCGAGAGAATCAAAGGCCGCCATCCAGTTTGAACAATAACTCGCTCTCGTCGTCCATCATACCCGGGATGCATAGCAGCAGAAGCACCGCTCCATCGGTGAGTCGCCTGGTGAACGGTCTGATAGAATTATTCTTTGTTTTTGTCAAAATCAATCGTTGAATGATGGGGTATAGGATGGCTAAGCGTTCAAATTATTGTATTCAGAGCTACGTCTTTGTCTCAAAACGACAGGTGGGTTAGAATTGAATCGATAAAAGTACCATGAGTCCCTGCCCAATTTTAGTTCAATGTTAATGTTTTGTTCGACATATTTATTTTGTTGACTAAACGCCACTCTTATCCCTCCCGAGTTGATTGATAGCGAAAAATGAGGTCTTAGTGGACCGAATTTTTCTCGATCAATCAATCTCGAATGATGAAAGGACTCGCATTACGACGACAGACACGACGACTGCTGTCATCCTAATTGCTAAAGCAATACTCGGGGGGATGTTTCGGGAGTGCAGGCGTAATTTCATTGTCCTGCTTTGTAACATCACCAAGGTCCAGTCAAAGTTAGCCGATGGCCAGTCCCTTACATTAACGCTAACGACGCTTTCAAGAGGAGTATTGTTGTAGAGGTTGTTCAGCTAATGAAATCACTTTTCCAGATTTAATTATCACGCGATACCGAATTCTATGATATTTATAAAGAAAAAGAAACAAAAACATTTGTCAGGTGTATAAATATCAGAAAATCTTGTTTCATTTCTTCTAAATAGGTTTTCAGGTGTATTTCTTTCGAGCATATATAATTGAAAACTTGGAAAATATTGCTTCAGACCCGAAGAACACGCACAAGTGATCGAAGCGTAGAAAAACTTGATCCGATAGATAGTTTAATTATGGCGAATTACAGATATTGGCCTTGCGGCCAATTTTAGATGCACTGCGATGATGAGCCGTCAAGAATCATTTGGTGTGCAATCGATTCACTAGACGGCCCCCGTTGGTAGGGTATTTAAATAGCCCACGAGGGCCAACCGAAAACATTTCGCTATATAGTTAAACCAGCAATCGGATCAAATTTTTTTACAGGACTTTTTTTTGCTGCTCAATATTGTGCGCGAAGAATAACCCTTTGGGCAGTATTAACAGACAGTTGTGGAACACCCTGTATATGATCTTTTCAAATATGACGTGGAATTTTTGAAACAATATCAAAATGATTCAATTAAACAATAGCAAAGAATGTAGGTTGAAACCGAAGAAATGAAGCGAGATTGAAAGATTGCGGTATGGATAAAATCTACTAGTCAGAAAAAGTGGACGAGTCCATCCGCGATATATTCGGGACGAAAATTAGTTGAAATTAATGTTGAATTAATAGTTAATTAACCAACCAATAGGGGAACTCATTGACGACGATCAGGAAACTATAATAATTTATTATATACATATGAAAAGTACATTCTTGTTGCGTTTCGTGATTGTTGCCATTTTTACAATGAGACTATAGTTCGTACCGATATCTCTATATATCCAGATACCGATATATTGATGTATCTGTAGACCGATACATTGATGTGCCTATAGACCTATATATCGGTGCATCTATGACACCGATATATTCGTATATCGATATATCGCTATAACTACATACAGATTTATCAGTACATCCACATACCGATATATCCCTAGAATGATATATCGATATCGGTGATAAAATTATTAAACAAATGAGTTTTACTCGGTTCCATTTTATTTTTAGAGACAATAATTAAGTCATAGAGAATCTTTATCTCTGCAAAATAAGTGGCCTTTTTGAAGTCCTTCAAATTTAACTAATTTTGATTACCGATACCTCCGTATAACTAGATACCGATATATCTGTGTATGTATCATCAATAACATAATAGTATTTTTTTTTTAACGCAGTCATTATCGGGTATCGGTCCTCCTTAATCGATTTCTCGTCATCACATAATACCCAATGTCATGACAAGTAACATTTTAAAACCGAACAATATTTAACGAAAATATTCGCATATACATTGTACGGTTAGAATTTGCAATTCTCCACGGCACGTATACGCGCGGCGCGACATTCAGGTAAAGTAACTCGACACATTGATAAAGAAAATACGTTTCAGGCGTTTATCGTTTAAAAGAGCGCTATTATGGCGATTGCGCGATATCAGCGAGCAATAAATACAAACGGCGAGGAATATTATGGTATAACAACGGCGAAACTAGGCGACGGTTTTTAACAAACAAATGATACACGGAATTGTAATGCATTCGAAACATTTTCTTGGACGATTTGTAATAACGCACAATGAACGTAATCCGCCGTAGTCAAAACGTAAACATTACCATTATATAAGTATTGAGAATTTTGATGAACAATATCCTTATTATAGTCGATAATTATTAGAATCTCTTTGCATTGAAGCACGATTATAGGAATATGTTTTTTTTGTGATGATTTAACGATGTTTCGTTACAAAACGATTGGGACACTATATTTACGATAGCACGGTTCCTCCAACAATACTTTTTTTTTTTATCATTGTATCATTATTTTCTCCTCAGAAAACAAAGAAAGAGAAAAAATAAAACACATAGAAAAATATTTCTACAGGTACATAAAAAATGGTCTCTCGCCGATTACAGTTACATTTATGTAGAAAATCAATACCCCTTCGTATACACTCGAGTCACATTAACGCCTGTTCGAGCCGAATGCACCGGCCGATAACGGTACAAAATGGTAGAGAAAGAAAAAAGAAGGATGGAACGTTGAGGTGGCCGAAAGCGGGAACACAGGAAGAGCGGGAACGGATGTATATATATATATATATAGGGGGGGGGGGGGGGGGAGGGGGAGGGGGAAAAACGATT
>JAPYZR010002233.1:0-27500 GCA_030522945.1 Trichopria nigra
CATGATTTAAAAGTTCTGCATCAGCTGCTTAAATCAGTGATTAATGACTTTCACTATTTGCATCAGTGAACCATATATTTAACTGATTGTATATCAGTGAAATTAGCTGTAAAACAGCTATAATTTTTTCACCGGAATTTTCAGCGGAATTTCGACCTTCAGCATCATTAATTGTGACTTTCGATATATTTTGCAACCAATCCGCTCGTATCATAATCTATATATAAAATATTTGTTTCAGATAAAGATGCGCACTACCAATTATAAAGTTATATCCGTGTACAGTAATTGTTAAGGTAAATAATATAATTGTGGTCGAGACGTATAAAAGTAACTCGTATTTTTTTTCCAAACACTCGACAAACGAAAGAAGCGGTTACTCAAGATTATACTTATTATATACCCTTTTAGCAGTCTCAATTAGTTTTTAATTAACATTCTTCAATCAAAATAATGAATAATTAAAATAATCGAAGTAACTTTCTGAACTGTACGAATAAGATTGCATTTTTTTTTTCATGCGATTAACCTTCTTTCATATTCAAAACTAGTTAATGCCAATTTTACTTTGTATACGAATTCTTATAATGCGGGAGACGGAGACGGCTACGGTTATGATAGTTATACAGCCGATCATAGGTAATGGTAACCAATCATCGTCCGCGCAGCTGAAACTCAATTTGAAGCGTAACTTTTTTGTCGTTATCTTTTGCTCCGCCCATTAATTGGGTTCTAATGTGCTCAATCGATTATGAGGAAGTAATTATAATGATGTTAAAGTTCGAGACGTTGGAGTTCAACGAAAATTATCAAAACAATATAAAAATTAATTGTTCCAATTTCTTCGTATAACGGTTCTGTTACTATTGCCAATTTTTCATCCAGATGTCAGATTGATACTCTTCGCATGATTTTGATTATTCGAATTTTAAAATTTTACAATAATAATGACAATGTGAAAGTGCATCATTAGCTGGAATGTATAATTTTTATAAATTGACGAAGTGAATCTTTTAATATGTGACGAGTGAAATGGAGATCATGAATATTTGTTATAGTGAGTATATAAAAAAAAAAAAAAGATTTCCAATTCAAATTATTTCGCGCCCTCTTCACGAAACGTGGCAAATAGTATAAATGAAATTTTGCTTCTTTTCACTTATTAGCGCTATTGAATTTCATGAAATAAGATAAATGTTTTTTTGGTTTTTAGTAACATACAATCTAGCCCTCATGTGCCGCAGAAATGTAAAATTTTTTGTTCTTTATTTTTCTCCTGACATCTGGATGAAAAAAAGAGATAATTAGTAATAGAACCCGTTAATTAATATATTTAATTAATACCATTAATTTTAATTATCAATGGAATAATATATATATATATATATATGCACGACCAACATAGCAATAAATGTCTAGACATTCTGAGACATTCTGGGGAGCATTCGTTGCTATGTGGGAAGTATAATTTTAAAAAATATGAGTATAGTAAAAAAGAGTAAATATAACATACTATAGTATACTACATTAAACATTTTAAATGCAACATGTCTAATAAGTACACTATAACTACGAGTATTATTGTACATAGTGAAAAACAGATCAATTTTATATTCCTGAATTTCTTAAACATTTTGAAAATTTGTTATTCATTACAAAACGTGATTTTTTTTTTCTTTCTTTATTTCGTGGTTATATCCTTTCAATTAAAAGTATTATTTCATAATTGTCATGATTATACTAATAAGATAAATATTAATTACTGACATTCGCAAATATTAATATGACGTTAAAAATGCAAAACGCACGCAGACAAACAATGAATAAAATGAGAAAGAGATTCGTGGAGCAAGTAAACATTTTCTTTTTTTCCCGAATAATAAGGTACATGGATGAAGAATACAATTGTGAAGCAACAATATTATGTACGCGTTATTTTTGATCATGCAGTGCACTCTGGTTATTTTAGCAGTCTCTTTTTAGATTTTCAATTAAATTCGTCGCGAGGTGCGTTATAGAGCACTAGGAAATAGGGGGAGCGTGAAACGGTATAACGCGAGATAAAAAAAATCCAAGGGTGTTTCGTGAAGTGCATGCGGGAACATTCGTGGTTTTAATAACGATACGAATAATGGTGACTGAAATACGGGCTGAAGAGCGTTAGGCGAGTCGTTTGCGGTTCGGAAACTTCGCATACTCGCGTTACACTTTGCACAGGGGACGAAACCAACCGGTATGTGCAACTCTTTACACAGTGCAAAACAACGAACAGAAACTGTAAAGTTACATACGAATACATCCTTAAAAAGTACACAAAGACTGTTCAAATGTGAAAATCTATTCGATTGGGGTAAAAGAACATTCCGGTGTAATAGAGACATCTCCGGAAATGATTCCTTCATCGCGTATTGCTTGTACTACTTGTTCCCTTTAGGATATTGACGTACAATTACTCCGAGATATTGAAATTATTTTATAAATGCAATAAATATATAATAAAAGATTTCATAGTACTTCTTTAAATCTGCACGATACTGTTGAAATGTAAAAACCAGTTCGATTAAAGTTAAAAGACATTCTAGAATAACAGTGGCATCTGCAGAAATGATTTCTTCATCATCTATTGTTTATAGGTATTTGATCAGTTTTTGATATTGATTAAGATTACTTTGCAATATGAAAATTACCTTATAAATCAAATAAATTTAAAAGAAAACATTCAATAATACTTCCGCACTTGTTCACAAATACTGTTGAAATGTGAAAAGTCTATTTTATTGCAATGAAAATACATTCCAGTGTAACAGCTGTATCTGCGGAAACGATGTTTTTACTATCGATTACTTTTAACATTTGTTCATTGTAGGATGCATTTTCATTTTACATAATAGCTTACTTTTCCTTCTTTATAAAGTACGTTCCAAGATAATTTGAAAGTGTAATTGATAAAAATCTATTAATTGAGGCTTAATAGAAGTTTTCATTAAATTTGGTTGAATTATGTGTAATCCAATTGAGAAAATTTCATATCGACATTTATACAACTACTCCTCAGTTAAATTTCTGGAATCTTCAGCATGATAATCAAATGCATTTATCGCAATACATTTGTAATACTGCATCGGGTTTATTTTGATTTTGTGCTATTCTTCCTAATGTTTCATACGTGTGCACTCAATAATAAATCATTTAAGCGATAATGAAGAAACGACACTTCTTTAGATCTCTCTGTGAATCATTCTCAATTCATCACAAGTCCATACATCATCAACGCAATAGATGAAAACTTGATTAATACTTTGTCATTCCTCGTTTCTACGTACCTGAAAAAATTTTTGTTTTCTTTGCTACTATGTACTTCAGTCCTGAAACAAAAAAATAAATCACATTAAAATCTGTTTTTTCTTGTTAAATGTTTTGCAAAATATGTCATGTAATACACTATGATTATTCGTAAGAATTGTTCAATATCATAATAATATCACTCGGAGTAATAATCTACACAATGTTTTAATGTCGAAGGCACACAAGTGTCAGTGACTCCGATTGCATCTGTCATAATAATAAACACTCCCACCCTTAGTTACCACAACTATAAACTCCGGAAAGATAAAATGCAGCAAATTGGCAACTGCAATTACTCAATTGCAGCGAGAGCATAAATTGCTCAATTACATGATCATGAATCCGGTAATCGGATGTATATCGGGGAATTAGAAAATTTGCATTTGGCAATTCCGCGATAAGAAATTTCCTGCAATCATTGCACGGCATTCGTCGCTATTTGTTCCGAGGGGGTGAGCGACACGCGGTACAGAAAATCGAAAGTGTCTAGAGCGAGACGGAAAGATTCGCAGGTGAGTGCGGAGGTTATGTGAAGAGATCTGACGCACAGAATCCGTACGAGAGAGAAATCGCGAAACGCTTTTGAAAAATGTCAAATACCTCGCCAATCGTAGCTGTTGGCGATAATTGGCGACAAAAACGAATAAACAAATAGAGGAAGATCGAGAGAAAGAGAGAAGATCCCGAAAAAAGGGAGTGTCGCTCGAAAAAAGTGACAGACGCGTTTGTCTGCTCGGAGAAAAGGTAATAAACAAGAGAGCGAGAGATGCAAAGTACATAAACGAAAGGAGCAACGCCGAAACTCACCTCTCTTAACGATGATTCTCACGGTGAAATTCGTTTATTTCGACTTCACGTTATCACATTATAAACGCACGCACTCGCACATTATTTTTACACTAAAAGTTGGTAGAAAAACTCGTGAAAAAGGTAGAAAAATTGTATTGATAGAAAAGTGTGACAAGAAAATATCCATGGCGGTGCCAGTACTAGGCAGCCATATTGTATAAGGGGGAGACGCGAACGCCATCAGGCTGAGGGGAACGGCAACTACAGACACTACAGTCTAGACTACGGTGACTACGGTTCTTCGAATATCTCCCCTTGGTGTATTTTCCGCGGTCGGTCACGGAACCTTTCATATTTGGGTACATATCCCATATTGATTTTTATCTCTATATAATGACCATTTTCGAACTTCTGTATACCTGCTAAACGCTTTCCACAAAAAGGAGCATGTTTCACGGTATAGATATAAACATACGCAGTCGTGGAAACTGAAAATATTATTTTCTTTCTAAACGTGACGATAAAATGAAGTTTAAAAATGCGTTGAGAATTACAAAAAATAAAACAAAATAATTTCAATACATTTCTATATGAATTCTATTCCGTTTTTATTTACTTAAGCATTTTTGAAGGGGTATACATTTAAAAATTTTCAGAATTTCTCATTTTTGGTTCAAAAGTGACCGAGACGAATGTGTTATTTTCATTATATATTCATTCCAATCTATATATTTTCGATGGCAACAAAATAATTTTTGCGATTTCATTGAAAAAGTGATGAATTTCTGGAAAGTTATATCTACAAGTTATTTCTTTTTTAAGCATAATTATTGAATCATAAAAAATTCCATGAAAAAGAATTGCGAGGAATTGTTCGAATTCAAAATATATATGTAAATAAAGCGCGCGTGAGTTTGAATAAGATTATTCGACTTTAAACGTTTTAAAATATTCGTCGAGGTGATCTGCGATAAAATTAAGATAAGAATGCATAAAGGTCTCAAAAAAAAGTTGTTATATATATATATGTATACGATGCATAATGGTAGTCGATAACAGGTAGCCGGACGAAAAGTTCACGAATCTCCCGCAAGGTGGCAGCGCGGACAATCTTCATGGGGGGGCTCGTCACCTCAGTCGCCGTTTTTTTTTTTTTTGGTCCTTCTTTTGTCTCTTCGTCTTTCGTCAACTTCTCAAGAATGAGACGCGAGTTCGTTTACCCGGGTAAACAAAAGGAACGAAAGTACTTTGCAAAGTGCATCTCGCGCCTGCCCTCGTGTACCTTCAACTTTTGCGATTCTACGTCGATATATATATACCCTTTTATAGAAAAAAAAGTGAGTTTTCGCATCTGTTGCGTTTAGTTTTCATCGGGGTGAATTTCGGAAAAAAGGAAAAAAGCACCGTCGGACGCTTTCAAATTCTCGTCGGCGAACGACGACGAGTCCTCGTCGTGAAATCGGAGTTTTTTTTTGTCTCTTTTCAACCGGATTTTCCCGCGCATTCGCGGTTACGAATTTCACGGCGAAAGAATCGTTTTTGGACGAATGTGTGTGCGCGTATAGGCTTGATGGGACGCGATTCAGAAAACGAATTGTCGATTTTCTATACACGGGGAAAACTTCGCGGGCGCGAAGAGGAGCCTTTAACGCCGTTTAATTTTCGTGATTCGAGTCTCTTTCAGACGTAAATTTTCGCGCCGTCTGTGCGCGCCTTCGCTGTAATTTGAAAGTTGGCAAACGCTATTAATTTTCGTGTTTTCATCGTATTTTCGGTCTGCGAAAGCAAGTTGAAGCAAATTCTCGGCAATTTTCAACGAAATTTCACGCTGCGCGATTCGCCGAGTTTTTCTTCGTAATTGGTTTTTTTTTTTGTCGAAGCCTTTCAAACCTCCCTGATTCCATCAGACATCCGCCCCATACACCCTATATATATATGTTGGACGTCTTTTTTGTTTGCAATGTTTTCGATACGACTTTTTATATATCCGTATATTTATTACGTTGAATAATATCAACGCAGTGAATCGAAAGAATTTTTCAAATGATGACCTTTATATTACATCATTAGGCTAAAACGTAAAAACTACGAATTTTTGTTTAATATAATTCGACCACAAGATGGGAAAAGTTGAAAACATCCAAATATAAGTAAGAGGACCGTAAAAGGCGAATATTTTGAATTTATTTACATAAAATTAACAGTGTCAAGTATACGATGCAACGAAATTCTGCTGTATCAAAGACTGGTAAATTATTCGAAAGAAATAAACAATTTTTAGTTCATTATTATTTTGTTAAAGAATGAAAATTTGTATCTATTATGAAAACAGACCGTGTACTAATGATTCAATTCGACAAGTAATTAATTAAAAATCACCCACGAAAAAACATTTCCAAATACAGTTTTTTTTACGCACGGTTGTCATGTTTCCTACTTTTTTTACACTAGGCCAGAATTTGAATTTACATCGAAATTTTTAAGCGAGGAAACGTGCTGATAAGAATTGGCAAGCAAATTCCACACGTCGCGATCGCATAAAAATTCGAAATCGAATAAATCTGATGACGTCGTGAAATTTCGATGGCGTAGGAAATTTTACAAAAAATATATGCGTATAAAATTCTACGAAATTGTAGTAAATAAAAAAATTAATATTTTACTTTTCTATTTCATTTATCTGATAATTATAATAAAAAATGGTTTACAAAAAAAATCTATCCGTTGCGACGATAAGAATGACCAATTTAAATAGGATTTTTGATAAACTTATAAGCGTAAAATACGATTTTGCGCTCCTTTTTTCGGGTGTAAAATTTGTACTTGGTTAATTCGTGTGGAAAACCTGGAAATCATGCACACTTGCAATATTTATCAATATTTACAGGTATCTTACTTATTCCTTTAACCATAATTTGTATTGTTTATTTACATTTACGTAATATTGAATGGGTTACTGAAGATTTTCAAAATGTATACAAAAAAATAGTCAATTCTTTTGACGTCATCGAGTGGTAAACACGCAGTGCCGATTTAAAAGTACAATAAAAATGAGTAATAACAATGGAGATAGTACATTTCTCAGGTAATATTGGAAAATATTAATTATTATTATTATTATTATTATTAATTCGTGTTGGAATCCTTATCAATAAAAACCATGTGTTACAAAATGGGTAGGAGGCTTCGACCCACCCCAATCCCCCATATTTTGCTCACCACCACAACGCCATCATCTAGTCACAATATAAAATTTTACGCATACAGTATTAAAAATAATGTTCCCAACGCTTGCGTCAAACTCCATTTTACGCACATGTTACGTAAAGTGCTATTAAGAAAATTCGAATGACAATTAATTACTAAAAATTTGTTACATTTTAAAAAACATTCCATTGAATTCATCAATTACAAAAAAAAAAACTTTACATGCGTTTTTTTTTCTGAACAACGTTTTTTGACCTGGTGGATATGATTTTGAAACAACTATTGAATATGCTGAAATTTTAAGGGATTTTACACAAATCTACCTTTGATCCATACCACGGATACATATAGTCAATAACGTTTAACCCTACTTTGCAACAATTTAATGCTTAAAAATAGAGGCAAATATTCAGAACTCCGCCATTTTGTTTTCTTCTCATCGGTGGTGAAAGTTTTCGCTATACTGACGATAACCGTATACATAACCACCTTTTAAGATAATATTCCATTTTTATGTTTCAGACGAAATCGAGTTATGGTGGCCACGAGGGAATATTAGCGCGAACTTCAAACAACAATATCTCCACAAGAGTTAAAAAAAACACAAACAAACAAAAATATAAATAAAAAATAAAAATAAATGATTTAATCGTAATTTGTAATTCATCTCTTCGATTATGAATAAATTCTGAAAAAATTATATTTTCATATACGAGATGATACTTTTATAAAAATAAATATAAAACGACATTACCGATTGAGTCCTTTAACAACCCTCTGAAAATTATTAATCTAATACGAATTACGAACCTATTGTAGACATCGAATCAATCGTTCAATTTGAGTAACGAGGAGCGAGGACGAGAAATTTCCACGCGATGGGGCGCAATATGGTATATATTATTGTAGAGTTCTTCCAATGCAACCATATACGAAAGCTGCCTGTACTCTAATGCTTATACGAATTACAATACAACCCTAAATTTAATTGATTCGTTTCCCCAATAGGACTAGAATTCGAAGTAACACGATTGTCTGCTCGTCCTAACCGTATTAGGGGAGTAAAATATCCAAATACCACAACAATAACTTTGAATAAATTAAATCCTTATACTTTTTTTTATAAGATCACCAGATACGGTAAATACGCAAAAACAATGTCTCGTTTGAAATCTCTTTTTTCCAGGAACCGGCAATCTTCCTCGCAAAGTTCTTAAGCCAAGCGAATTATCCACTTCAGGACATTTCCAAAGGATTATACGAATTATCGCGAGTGTTGGGTGCTACGTTACCCGTCGGCGTCTCGACATTACTAAAAATCGATGCAACATTGGGATGGGACCCGGTTCTCTGTACAACAAACTGTCGTGTTTTTGTAGTATTATAATTATAATAATAGTATTATAATACAACACAGGGGTATACAAAATATAAAAAGTGTACCAAAAGTTTGGTTATGGTCATGTAGGACCTCTATGCCTAGTGTTTTGTATTATCCTCATAAAAGACCTCTAAAATTTTTAATTTCTCCCAATGATGCACGAACAAACATTTCCAAAATTTTAATTCAATAATTGTATAATTATAATAATTATAGCCATTTTTCGCTCGATACGGTGGACATAAAGTGACCCTTTTCCACCCGCTTCAGATGGATGTTACAAATGTATGTTTGCCACATTATGTACGGATTTCGCGATTAACATATATCAAATTCAACACGAGGATTGCATCCAAGCCTATAATGCGGGAGCGAAAAGAGCGACATGGAAGTTTTCTTGATATTTGAATTCTCCGAAGTTGCATAATACTTTTCTGAAGCACTAAGAGAGATGTAAGGAAAAGAGGAAAGTTGCATGTCTGATCGGGTGACACGTGTCAGGTTCTTGCGTGCGACAAATTGCAAACATCATAGCGAACAGTACACTGTTTTGCACACGGCTTCGTGCTACACGGATCAAGTCGAGTTGTCGCTTTGTTACAGGACGAAGGCGCATCGTATTAAGGGTGTTTTGGAAAATTAACCTCAGTGGCCACTTCACCGGCTAACGAGTTGTTTTTAATGAAAGTGGCACCTTCTCTCAAGTTAATAACGTCGATATAACTTCTAACTACGAGCCTCTTGCAATTGAGGCTGGAGGTACATTTATATCAGGGCGCAAAGGAAATAAATTTATCATAGTTACCATGTAAAATTTTGGAAATTAACTTGTCTCATTGATTTTTATTCATTTTCGCATGTTTAGTAGCTCACCCACTTCCTCTATTTTAATCCCACTTGATTTATTGCCGATCGATTTTTCAGTTAGCGCTACCGTTGAGTTTAGAGTGCTAATTTTTTTTTTCAGGAAGCGGACTTGTTCAGCCAGTAATTTTAAATCGAAGCCTGTCGCTTATTATTGACTACTTTGTTAGTAGAACTGGCTTCCAGTCCCCCTTTTTATTCCCCTTTGACAGAGTACAGATATCCTCCGTTTCTTTTTGCTCCTCATCTTGCCCCGAGGAGACTTCCATTGCGCAGTCGTTCACGAAGTGATTTTTAGTTTAAAACACCACTGAATACTGACTAAATGAAAGACGTTTACTTTTAGACTCGTATTACGAAAGCTAATTCGAAATTCTCCCTTGGGAATTAAATCTTATTGTTCTTTTTCTTTTTCGCGTGTTTGAACCCGGTCACAATATATACACACGTACCTAATGCCCAACAACTGGTTATCAATATACATATTAGGGTGAGTCTTCGCCTAATTTCAATCAATACACAGCAATGGAATACCAAATGTTCAAGGATGGCCCCTCATCCCAATGAATATAAATAGATCGCAAAGGCCAATTGAAAACAATTCGTTATAATTACTCTAGCAATCAGATTTTGGGACTGGTCGTTTTTTGCTTGAAATTGTCCATATATTCACCTCGTGTATTATTGTTAACGGGATGTTGGAAATGTACAACATAATTAAATTTTATATAATATATATATAGATGCGAAACGGAAATCGAATGAAACAAAAATCGTTATATCTACTTTCGGTAGAGCTAGTAGTCTTGACGTGAAATGAAAGGAGAAAAGAAAGGAACCAAAGATGAACTTCGAAACAAATAGAACTGCCTTTCGAGTTCACTCTTGCGAGTTATCTATTTATCTTTACTGCTAACTGCCTTCTCGCGCGAGCTAATTAAAAAAAAAGCTTGTTCAAACGGACACGTCTCCTCCACCAGAAAGACTTCCGATGCACGGTAAATGCTGTAATCGGCTTTCCGGCTTTCGAGTTTGCTTTTGTTTTCACGCTTTGAGATATTTGAACAATTCATACATTGAAAGAAAAAATGGTTCTGACATTTAAACGCGTTTAATTGCTGCTAGAACAATCAATTTTGCTTGCTGCCTTTCATCCTATACTCGAAGTCTTTTACTATTAAAAATGGTTCATCCGTGATTTGCATTATGGTCGTTATTCTATTTCAACTAGATATGATTTTCCATCCGTTTCATCCGAAGATGTACCAATAAGTAGGTATCATTACAACGACCAACACCATTGTCATGAGCATTTTCATCAACGCATCAATCATTGTCAAAGCTATCTTCATCGTCATCAACCCTCATCATGACCATCTTATCTTTTCTAGATGTCATCTACAAACGAAATGATATTTCTATAGGGAATGACTTGGATTGGCGCATGCTGCTGTAAAATGTCGAAGGGGAGGCCTTATTACTTGAAATGAGAATTCCTTCGATTCAGAAACAACTTTTCGTGTAAGGCTCACAATCATTTACGACACATAATAGGTGATTCCATGGTCAAACGATACACGAAGTCTTGCCCTTGTCTCCGTATGCCCCCCACGGGACCCATTATTGGTGGGTAAATCGTGGGTTTGTTTTGGTGCTTGACGCATAAGTCGGGAAGCACTTCCACTAAAAACAAATCCGTGGTCGAAAGTCTTCGCTGACATTCACTGCCCTACCACACCCGGTGGAACTTCTCCTCGAACGAAGGGAAAGTTTGATTTCCCACGGGGTGAATGAAACCTTAAGATCACGGGCAGAGTTCTCGTCACGTGGTGTCGAAGAAAAATGCTTGTCGATCGATAGTACGAATATAGGGTACATACTGCGAATGAATCGCAAATTGCTCCGTTTCTCCTTTTGAGCGTTAGCCCCTACAGAATCAGCACCGCGATCCCCCTGTTTTTTCGGTGCCAGGAGTTACACTCCCGCCCCATCTTATGGCTATACTAGCACTCACCCTCCATGGCGATCGGTGTCGCGGACAGACACGTGTATTATATATGTCTTACCCGATTAGGGGAGCGAAAGATTATCATTCGGACCCGAAGGGACTAATTTATTACCTACGACTTGGAACAATTTGCGGAATGGCTTATCGCGGAAGGAAGAGTATGAGTGAAAAGTTTTTACAAATAAAAATAGGATCGTTTATCGTAAAGGTGAATAATTGCTCGGTTAGCTAAACGGTACAAAGATTGAAGGAAGTCGTTACTTTTATGATCGTCGAAAAACATTCTACCATCTTGCAATGGTTTGCGTGATGTTTAATGACACGTTTAAACTTTTATAAACTAAGGTAGAAGGTAATTATAATTAATCTTGAGCATAATTGATCTGCTTGAAATCAGAATCGCAAATTTTTTACATGCTCGATTGTCGCGAAGATTGCCGTAATAATTAGCGGGCACTGACCCACTGACGTTTGGAAAATACCTGATGTATATATACGTATTATTAATATTCAAAATGGTGCGGATGATGAGTATTTCACATCAATCATTGTAATTACGACGTTGCGTCGACGACGAGGTAACTTTATACCCTACATTTTTTTTGGGGGTGATGAAAATTGAACTTTTTCATGAAGTTTGAAAATTTTGTCTTTATAATTTCTAAAAAGAGTTTTATATAAAAAATATTACAAAATTGTATGCTATTTTTGCTACTTTATTTTTAATGAAATTGTCAAAAACATTGAAAGGTTTTTATAAATTTATTTACTTTTGTATAATTATATTTTCGATGTGTTCGTTTGGATGTTAGGATGTATGTTTCCAAATTAAATTATATATAAAATACGAATAATCTTTATCAAAAATCTAATAATTTTAGTTGTAGTAAGATTAGTTTTTGATCAATATGAATTGAAAATCGTACAAATGAATTTGTCGACATTCATTTTAAATTCAAATGTATTGAATAGCTAAGAATTCAATTTATAAATATAATTTGCACTATGGAATTTTGTTAACAATTATTGTGTTAGGTTTGGTTTCATGGTTGCGTTCTCTAAAACAAAAACCAATTTCCAATTCAAAATCGACTGCGTCTTATGATATCATAGGTTGTTTATTGTTTACATCTGCGATTATAACAGCAGGGATAAAACAGAGAAGTATGTATAAGGACAAGTTGCAAGTGTAGTTATCGATCTACTAAAGAAAAAGTTTGAAATTTGTTTTTTGTTTGAAGCGCGTCTATGCGAATTCGGGATTTAATGCTCATTATTGGCATTGTTTTCAAGTATTTATTTTATACCACAAAATCTTAAAATCTGTTTATGAAAAGTTGTTTGAAGACCTTACGTCCTTAGATCCCTATTAGGATTAAATATGGTTAAGTGTATGGTAAGATATAATTATACTGTACGATTAGACTATAAGACATACTTATGGGTCCAGCAAGCTCAATTTTGACAATTATGTAACAATTACGTGACAATTATGTGACAGTTCCGTAACAATGATGTAACAGTTACGTAACAACTATCCAGCATTTACGTAAATGTTACGTTACTGTTTCTTTCAATGTTCAATCTTTTTCGTTTAAAACTAATTAATAAACTAGATAGGAGGATTTCATAATCTGAATAATAAATAGTAATCATGTTTTTTAAACTAATTAAATTTAATCAATTTGACTAATACAAAAAAAAAAAAATGAAAAAAAAAATGATATCTATACAAATATTTACGTTTTATTATTGAAAATTAATATACGAAATATAAGATTATTTTTAAAATCTTCGAAATATAATAAGATTCTCTTAAGAAATTGTGTCCTTGAAATCATCTGTGAGGTCCATAATACTGTCTAAACTGCCAAAACGATCCTACTAGCAGGTGATCGGCATACCTGTTCTGACCCTCGTATTGTTTCCGTTGTACCCTAACCATGTTTACAATCTTCAATACTTGAAAAAGGCAGTGAAACGAAAAATACTACACAAAAAGGAACAACTCGTCAGGTGTATTTCCGTATACATATTGTGCTTAATATAATTTATGTGAAATGAATGCATAATATTTATATTACCAAACTCTGTTACGAAAAAATAATAGCTTGCATACGTGATTATTTTACGTGATGATGTACGTACAAGATTTTAGATTTTCAAATTTATTTAAAATAACATTTTTCTTTTACATTTTTTTAATACTGGAAGGAATATTGCACGAATGAAAAGCTGCCTGAAATAAGTGATTGGTTGATCAAAAAATAATTGTGCATTAGTTTCTGCATCGAAAAATTGTATAGAAATATAATTATATGATTTATAATAATTTTTCTACTTTTTTACATTTTATAAAAAAAAAAAAGTTTTTTTACACTAACAAATAAAATAATATATAACGGATTAATTCCTGCGATATTATATATTATAAATTTTAAGTAACTTTTAAATATCGAATCATCGTCCTTGAATGTCTTTGACCTTTATTTGAAAAATAGAAGAAAAACATTGGTTCTTTTATATTTGTATCGCACTATATCGTCAAAAAGTAAATTTTGTTGAAAATATTGTTTATTTCTCATTATAAATATTTATATTTATCAATAAAAAATGTCATTTGTCGGTTTTAAGTACAGGTCTGGTATATCCTAGAATTCAATGAATTTTTTAACATTCATGAAATCGAATATTCAAATTGTTCTCTAATATATTAAAAATAGAACATAATAATTAATGTAATTTATATTTTAGTTTAAATGAAATTTGAAACTATATAGTAATATATACATATAGTAAAGGAATGGCAAATGATCACTAATCGATGACGGTAGAATCTAATGACAGATGGGCGTGTCAATGTGGGAAAATAATTCAACTGCATTATGTTAACTTGAAGAGCAATACCATCTTCAGCGAGTATTCACATTTTTTCGGAAATGAACTTCAAGTAGCATCTCACAATAAGTGTCAAAACATGATTAATTACTTCGACCCGCACCGTAGGTCGGATGAAGTATTGAATTTGGTCACGCTAGAAAAATAAATGACCCCCTATATTCTTTCATCAAATGTCCACCTTTCAAACCATAAGGAACCCAGAAATCGAATAAAAAAATTATTCGACAAATACAACGAAACAGCTTTAATAGCGATTATTGTTCATCAACACGTCTCTTGTACAGGAATTGACAACAAAATGACAAAACATAAAAATAACAAATTTTTACAGAAACAAAGTAGTAAAAAAAAAAAACACTTTGCAAACTTCATTTGAAATATCCGCCATTTTTGTTGATAACATTTTTTTTCTCATTAACGACGGTTAACACCTGCTTAAGACACCGCCCTTTTTAAAATGTAATTTGCTTTTTTTTGTTTCAGACCTGGAAATCATAAGCTTAGCTGTCCGCCATTGGACAAGTCCATTTTTGGATGCTCGACTTTGGCGCCATCTATTAATTGCAAGATGAAATAAATATTAAAAACAAAATGTTGTTTTACTCCTTATAAATGTACTAATATTGTTAAAAATGTTTTATCCTTATTTTTAAAAAACAATTTTTTTAATTTGAAACTCTTTTTTAATGTCTTCTAATGTATGTATTATGAAGTATTTAAATAAAAAATAAAATTTCATAAAAAGCGAATACCTGCCCAAAAAATATAGATGAAAACGTGTTAAATGACTTAGCTGCGAGGCAGTAAAATTAATTAATAATTGCTTGCGATTAATTAACAATGGGCAAGATTAGAATGGTGCGACACTCGATTAAACACTCGAGTAACTTTTTTGTGATACTTCGCCGCATTCCATGCAGAATTAATGAATCGATGGCAAAACATCGGAGATACACGTTCTCAAAATGAGGGTTGTATACATAACTCATTTGTACAACAAAGCCACATTACGATCTTACTGTTTAAGGGATACATATCATTGCTGGTGTAGTCGTTAGAATGATCCAATTATTTATCTGTGTGTTCTGTTGAGAATTAGTTTTGTATCTTAGCAGTCATTAATTAAAGATATGATTGTGTTTGGAATATTATATCTTTTTTTTCGAGAGTGGAATATTAGGTGTAATCGTTTTTTACAGTTGTTTCGAATTGGAGGATTTTGGAGTGAAAATGTCATATAGTTGAAATACTGACGATAAAAACGTAATTGGTATATATTATATATTGAGAATTGTGTGAAAGACAAATTATTTGCTTTTCAAATTCTGGTCTATATATAATAAAATGATCCATTCATTTTACTCTATAGATATAGATTATTAATATATAGGGTGCGTATAGACGATTAGGTAATAATTAAATCTGAATCATTAATTCACACAACCCAATTAATGCGATTAAATATTCGATAATGGAGATTACATGTCGTTGGTATTTTAAGTATGCTAATTAATTGATGTGATTTAGTAAATAGAAGATTTTTAATGCTTTTAAAATGGTTCATATATTCAAGTCTTTTTATGCATTCTTAAATTTATATTTTATTTATTTATTACAAAGAATTTTTTTAGAATATAACAAACACAATTACATTACATTAGTTCATTTAATGGAATAATATTATTAAAAATTTAACAAAAATATATTTTAAATTCTTTTTTGTTTAATATAAATGTATTTCAATTTATGGTATCATTTTGTTCACTTTTGTCGTTGAACACTTTTTATAATGGTTTATTTTTTTTTTATCATAAATTTGTATTCCTTTTATTCATGCATCGGCTTCAGTGTTCATTTATGTTTTTTTTACGTTTTCTTCTTCTTTTTTTTTTTAATTTCAATTTCTCAGTTAATATTTAATGTTTTAAAAAAGAAATATTATTTTTACATCAATTTTTGTTTCCTTTCGAGTTTTTTAGAGCTGTGGTTTTTTTTTTATAACAATTTTGGTGCTTTCAGTCTGATTTCTTTTCAAGCTTAAAAATTGATTCGACCGTAAATTTTATTTTAATAAATCTTTTAAGTATAAGAAATTCCCTTGTTCTATATGGAACTATCTATAAAATTTGAATTTTACCCTTGAAATAGATATACAAACAAAAATTTTTAATTATAAACTATAAAGTTTGATACTTATTTTTAATCAAAACAATTTTCTTTCGTAACATTTAAATGTGAACAAGTTCTTTATTTTAAAAATGTTCGCTGTTCGATGTTTGGTGTGAGTTTCCGATGACTCGATGACTAGAAGTAACAGTCTGATGTTTTTTATTTTTTTGACGCGGTAAATGAGGTGACATAAATAAATGTAAATTTATATATTGAAAAACATTTATTAATGTAAAATACATGAAAAGTAAGAAGAATTGATGAAATCACTTTAGAACGTGAAGTACACCCCTTACGGAAATGTACACCAAAAAATATTGTTCGGGGTCCGAAATGACACCGAAGATAAAAAAATGGGTGTAGACACTAAAAAAATTGGGGTTTACACCCAATTGGGTGTCATTTCGGACACCGAACATATTTTTTTCTGTGAGGGACATACATATTTAACTTATGAGACAAATTTTACTAGATTTAAGCTAGTAGCTGCCTAAAATTATTGGTTTAAAAGTATACACAATAAAAGTGTTCATAATCTGGACAATAAGTAGACAAAAATAAACAGACCAGTATTTTCTTACAAAACTGTCCAAATACTAGATGTATACTAAAATTAGATTTCAAGTGGGCCACGACTTTGCCTAAATATCTTGCCTAATAATTGTTCAGTCAAATTATTCAAATTTTGTACACAATCATCGTATGTAATACCTATCCAGTAAAATTATTTAAAATATGTATAGAAAACAAATGGACAAATATTAGATACATACTTCCCAGTAAAAATAGGCAGTTTATTTATTTACATGACCTCTTAAAACCGTTTCCTTATTACTTCGACCCGCACCGTAGGTAGGCACGAAGTTTGAATTTGGTACGCTTTGGTTTTCTGAGTTTCATACTTTCAGAATTTTTTATAAGAAAAGTACCCATCCGAATTTAAGTTTCAATTGCTCATTTTGTTTGGGGTTGGCGGCCGAAGGTCGCAGGGGCGAAGCTCCTAGTTATTTTTGAAATACAATACTCATGCAAACTTAGAAGGACGACCATTTTACCTATATTTTCTTTTATAATTTAATAAACATATAATAAAACACTGAGGTATAAAGCGATATAAAAGTCGTAGTAAATATTGAAAAAGATGAGGTCAGCAATCCTGTCACATATGAAGAAGAAGTTGCCGAACAAACCCCATATGTCTATGCTGATAAAAATGATATTTGCTTAAGGTTTAAAGACAATAGCAATATAGGTGTAGTGGTAATACAAGCAGAGAATGTGATGAAACTTATGAGCAAAGTGTTGGTACGTGTCACGACGTATTAAATGTGATTGAAGATCATTTATGCCTACGGTGTACATAAACTTATTCATAATAAATGTCATATAAAAATATTAAATATAATTAGACAGAATGTGTAGGCAGAAAATGCTTAGGCAAGTCGTCCCGTCTAAAAATGTTGGACAGAAACTGGGTGCAAATTGTACAGGATTTATATCTAAAAAGGTTATCTAATTAATATCAAGGAAAATGTTTCATTTCCAATAGGAAACTGGATAGTTATATATATTGTCCACAAACTAGACATTGAATAAGTACATTAGCTAAAAAAATTTTTACTCGGAAAATATTCAATATTTTGTTTTTATTTTTAAGATACTCGCTTAATCCACTGATTATAAACTTTATAAAAAGTTTCATTCATTTGATAAATCTCCATTACAGCCGTTCCCGAATCCGGACTTTGACTTTATATATCTCTTATCCATTCGATAAATCCTCTATCGGTGGAATTTGCAAGTATTTAAAATATTAAAATTACGCAGAATATGGAAAACACGTTATGAGGGAGAACCTTTTATATCAGATAAAATTTCAAATGTGTTATTTTATATTTTTAATTATTTATTTATTCACTTATTTTTTAAAGATTATAAACATATTTTATGTTAACGTAATACTATCGTCAAATTTGTAAATTAATTTTAGTTGGTAAAAGATTTCGAATATGAAAAATTATTATTTTTAAAATAGTACAACGAAAAATGATTTAATTTCCCAAACCAATTTATAAATATATTCGATAACAGAAAATCCTACACTGCAAAGTAAATATTAAAAATTATTGCTTTGTTTAAAATTGAGCATTTCTCAAATAAATAACGATGTTTATTATATGGAAATAATAAATTTTATCGTAATTATTTGAAAATTTACTAAATTATGTCATCGGTTTTCCGAGACATATAAACTATTTACTTTTACCTGCAATATTCGCTGATGTACTTAGAATATTATGAATTTTGATCAAGATTAATGAACTTTTCCAGCCATCTAATTAATACTTGTCGACGGTTCTGACAAATTAATTCTTCAATACATTCATATCGAACATCAATTTTTAATTCTTTTTTTTTGACGTTATATTTTTTTTAAATGTCTCTACAGTTCGGTAGATAATACAGGGCTCTCTCCCTGTACACCATGTTTACATATATATATATGTATAAACTAGTTCTGATAAATGGTATGCAGGGAGAGATCTGTATAAAACATTCAATAAAAGAATAATAGAAGAATAGTTCATTAATAAAAAAAAATTAATTAACCAATATTTCATTGCACATGATGTTCGGTATAAATAAATTCGGAATGAAAATGTATTTCTGTATGTGTACAATTAGTACTACATCTCCGATATTACGAGAGAATGTCATAATGTTGAATGCATATTAATTAAGGTTTGTTACCGACAATATTATTGCACCTTGTCACTTTGAAGTATTTTCAAATTTATAAATAAACAAAACATTTAATGACAACAAAATAATTAAAGATCGTTTTTAAACCGACCTAGGCAGCAAAATAAAAAAATTGTTCATAATGATCTCAGAAAGTGCTCTAAATGAGGTCAGACGTCCCACCTTCAGAACATGATGTCATATAGACCTCATAATGACAGATAAAAATTTATTTTCGTTTACGTAAATAAAAACAACCCAATCAGCAGTAGAGGCAAAAAGTTGTATAGAACGAGTACAAAAAGTGCTCTTTATCATTTTTCGGTGTACATCTTTAGGAGCTCTTTCTGAGCTCATAAAAAAATATCTCAGAAGTGGAGTATTAGAAGAACTTGACGAGTATTTTTTGTACTCATCCTGTCCGAGTTTTGACCTCTGCTGATTGGGAAAAGAAACGAAAGAAAATGTCTTTTAAAACTTACTTTTTTCCCCTGTGGCAAATTCGTTAACGAAAAAGGGTTGCAAAGATATAAACTCGACCATATGGCATTTATAATGTTTTTATTTTTTTTTTAACAGCCCAGATGGCGTACCAGTGGCTTCTACTGACATCGCGTCGTTCTGGATCAATGCCGAACGGGGGTAGGCACAAGTGACGTCACACGATGCATGTGCAAAGATACCGAAAGAGGCTGGCTAACCCTAAGGCTGCGTTCATTCCCCCAAACTACATTCGTATATTTTCATCGTATTTCCAATTTTAGCATAATTTTATTTTAATCTTTCATTCCCTTATCAATTAGATCATATTTATAATCTGTACAAAGCAATAATCCAGACAGAAAAATAAAAAAGTAGTTCAGAATGAGCTCAGAATGTGCTCTAAAAGAATTCAGACGTCCCAATTTTTGAGTTTTTTCTGGACATGATGTCATATATACCTCATAACCTCATAACGGCATGGTCAGAAAAACCTGAGATAGTGGCACATCTGACGTCATTTAGAGCACATTCTGTGATCATTCTGAACTACTTTTCATCTTACCGTCTGTGAAATTTGAGAGACAATTACTGAAAACAGGTGATAAAGATTTCACGTAATTTTATATCATTAATGGAAACAAGAGTGATCGTAAAGAGTAAAAGAAAAAAGAGCAATGAGAATTTTCTCATTTTTTCTGAATCCCTCTGAATTTCAAGTTTTTAGGGATTATTTTATATAAGGACGTACACATTGTTGTCATTCATTTTTTAGTTCTTGGTAAATTCTTACATTCATTTATGACAATTTTGTTTAAATTGCAATTAACTGCACAATAATTTTATATATATATATATAAAATTTATATAAAATACAGATATATATATATATATAATTAATTATATAATTGATTACAAACCTGAAGTGATAATACAAGAAGTCTCATATAAAAGCGATGATTTTTATACAAATCGTTACCTTGATAACGACGCGGTTTTCCGTTTTGTCTCTCTCTCTATCTCCCTTACTTTTTTTTTTTTTTTTTTTGCTTATCAGGATGGAATTACCCGTGCAGTGAGTCGGCCGACTGAATCGTGGAAAATGTTAACTTTTTAAATATAGAGGCGTAACGATTTTCCGAACAGGAAAGTGGGCAAAATGGAACGAGAATGCATTATAAATGCCGCGTTATATGTAGTAGCGTGTGCTATTGGATTCAAAGGAATTCAAATGGTTTCATTGATTCATTCGATTAATAACTCATTTATTTGGCCAGTAATTTAGGGCACTTTCTCGCTCAGAAAGACTCCATAATGTGATCCTCTTATACGCGATGCTTTGAATTATTCCTGCGATTTTAATGCGACCTTGAATTAGGTTTCGCGAAGTAGCTCGCGTAATAAGTTATACATCGCGCTGTATTTTTTTATCTATTATCAGTTGAAGGGAATTGTATAATGAGAAACGTATGAATTTTTAGGTGCTTTTTATTTTATGCATTTTCTGATTTCCGTATAACGACCTTTCGATAAGCAAATTAGTCTTTTAATGAAAGAATAATTGAAAATGACTGATTAAATCTATTATCGGAACGTCTGAAATTTGCATCATTTAAAATTATACCTATTGTTCTGTTGGTGGTATAAAAGAATGTAGAAGAATATTTATATTTCAGTTCAACAAAAGTTGAAAGTAAGAATTTTCAAAAATTAGAGTTTTAACACATTTTTCCGAAAAATCCCGTATTTTCAATTTACCCCATGTCTTAAATATATCAAGCAAAAGCTTCGTTTAAGATATTCTGGAGTTATCTGATTTTTAAAAAGTGGTATTCGTCGCATGATTTTTATATTATTATATTAAATCAATCCAAAACAATTTTTTTTTTCAAATAGTGGAATTACCCAGTTTTTCTGGGTACAGAATTTCTCAATGAAGATCATCTTTCCCAAACGCACAGAACATTAAAACTTTCCACAAGAAATTGTTCAAGAAATTCTTATTAATAAATTTAATGTATAGAGAGTCGTCATGGTTGGACCATCTCGTTTACTCCGCTTTATCACGCTACCGCCATCTATCTTTGCATGGCAGCAAAATTATATAAGTATAAACATCATATAATTTAGGACTGAAATGTGAACAGTGATATAATATGTACTTATAGTGTAATAATTTAAAGTATCAAAAAAAGCGAATGAAACAAACAAGAAAATTGTAAATAATAAAGTGAGTTCACGAAATTTCTTTGTTATCGTACTTTGAAAAATTTAAGCGTCATTTTTTGTCTGCTCCTAACTGTTCATTTTCTATGACTAGTTTTACTGTCTTTCTTCTTTTTACCTTTCTTTTATTGATTATTCTCCTCGTCTACAAAATGTCTCATTTCGAAATAAGACAGTTTCAAATTTTCCGACTGCTGGTAAAATTGTATATTCATTTTGAATTGTTGAAATTCACCTAAAGTTCATAAATTATTTATTTTTGTTTGAAAAACATCAATGGTGCCGTGTTTCGTCTTTATTTATGGCAATTTTGAGTTGAAAGGATTTTGATTTAATCATTTCTGACATTTAAATAATTGTTGTCATCGTTTCATTCTTGGATTTAGGATTCCCTGACACGCTGTCTTCAGATGGACAACTAGGATCTTTTTTAACAGATGATTTATCGGTCATCAATTCAGGAGCATCGGGATATCCAGGAAACATCATTGTCTTCATTGTCACCACATGTCCTGAAAATGACCAATTTATAGAGTAATGTCCGAGAAATGATCAGTCCTCTTTTCTTTTACCCCATATGTCACAGACGATGCGTCATTTGATGTTTGTATCTATTGTCGACGCGACAAAACTCCAAAGCGAAAGTGATGGTTGGGCCATTGTCTGTAAACGTGGCCAACCATGACCACCCTCCTCTACGTGAATTTCCTCAAGTAAAGGGGAAACGAAAGGACGACTTTAATCACAGTTGGACAACAGCGGGACCAATAAATGTACGTAGTGTCGGTAAACGAAAAATTATGCAGAACGACTATGTAAAGTACCACGACCAACAACCGACATATTCTAAAAATGAAAGATGTAGCAGCTAAAAACGGTAGGATGATTACTCGACGTTAAATATCTGCATGTAAAATTAAAAAAAAATATATTAAATATCTTTTGTACTTTTTGCGCACTAGCAGCGCCGAAAAACTAGAAGCTCCTGAAATGCTTAATAAAGTGAAGAGAAATTCTGCCGTGAACGCGAAATTCTTATACTCCCGCAAAAAAATAGTGCAAATAATGGATATATGAAATCCTCTTCAGAGCCACGAATCCAGCAGCGACTGAATTAACTGCATGTTTCAGGAGATTTATTACGGGTTCAAAGAGGATGATACTAAAAGTGAAATGGGTGTTTAAAATTTGACGCAAGAAAAACGTGCAAACATCATCGTAATATAAATGAAATAACGTCGACATTCCGCGCACTTCTCGAGGGGATCGTTTCTTTTTTTGTCTTCTTTTGTTTTTATTATTATTTTCTCTTTTTTTTCCCTTATTTTCAAGCGTATCGCAGCGAGGTGCGAATGAAGCGTTAATGCAATTTCGCACAGAATCCACCCTTTCGGGCGGACATGACTTTGTGATTCGTCTTAAGCGTTATTTCACCCTGGACGGCATTCTCGCCCGTATACGCGCATACGAGAGTCGTAGGCAGCGCAGACAGCCAGGTTAGGCAACAGCCGCTGCACGGTCTGCTGAAGACTGGTAGCGCTGCAGTAATTTGGTAGATTAATTACCCACGACTTCAGAGAGCAGTGCACGCGTTGGAATTCGCACAGTTCTCTCGCGGCTAATTCCAGAAGAAAATTTCGGCGCTATACACGAGATACAGTTTCCCATATATGACGTAACTCTGCTGCATAACCATGTATGCTAACGAATCTGCGGTCGGCTTCTCGCACAGAAGCCGACTGGAGGAGCAATGGCAAGTTTTTTAATATATATATATATATACATACGTACTGCTTCAGAAACGGAATTCTTCTCTGGCGAGGTTTTCCCGTGCGTTTTCCTCGTGGGGAAAATGAGACGCGTCACCCTTTATACGAGTCCGCTATATAGCACGATTGATGGAATTTTAGGCCAAGTAGGAAGGTGCTGCTTTCGTTTTCGCATTCATCGTGTATAAATCTTTCTTTCTGAAGGATGTAATACTTTGCGATACTTTCCAAGAACGTGCAATTGCTACTTCGCGTATTGTTATTTCGACTCTGAAAAATGACTGGCTTTAATGGAGAATACGCGAGCTGCGGATTACATCACAGAAGTAGTTTACGGAAATTCTGCTATAAGAAAGTTTGGACTTTTACTCTACGTGGTATAATAATATTTACATGTCATTTATTATCACTTCAACCCAATACGTAGGTTGACTATGTACAGGATCCCAGAAAATCAGGATATAGAAAATGTGCTCAGCCTACAGACGTATTTTGTTTCAACTTAGCGCTGATTAGATTTTGGGATATACAGGTTGTCCCAGGACTGATATAATTTCAGGAGGCGATTCTTCGTGAAATTTGAAATCAAAAAGTCCTTTACCAAAATTCGATCCGACGCATAGTTCAATGGCTAGCAATTGAAGTTTAGAAAAAAAAATTACTATTTTTGCAATAACTCGGCTCATTTTCAACCTATATTAACGAGTGAAGGCGCATTTTAAAGATTTTTTCAAGCCAAACAATTCCCTTATAAGAGCATATTATCTGAGATGAATATTTCGCTAGTTATGGCTTCATAAACGGAAAAAATTGCCTTTTTTTCCGGTTTTTCGCGTCTAACTCATTCCGGTAAATAGCTAGTGAAATATCATATATACAAAGTTGTAGAGATTAAAAAGACGAAGAATTTTCACCCTCACAGGTTTCGTTTCGATAAAAATTGAGTCCGTGGGGAGATGTTAAATCTCAGAAAAATATTGAAAAACGCGCTCCATCAATGTCAAATCCGGTTTCGTCAATTTTTTAAGATTTAACGTCTCCCCATGGACTCAATTTTTATTGAAACGAAACGTATGAGAGTGCAAATTCTTTATCTTTTCAAGCTCTACAACGTTGTTTATATGATATTTCGCTAGCTATTTACCGGAGTGAGTTAGACACGAAAAACCGCAAAAAAAGGCAATTTTTTCCCTTTATGAGGCCATAACTAGCGAAATATTCATTTCAGATAATATGCTCTTTAAGAGTAATTATTGGGCTTGAAAAAATCTTTAAAATGCGCCCTCACTCGTTAATATAGGTTGAAAATGAGCCGAGTTATTGCAAAAACAGTAATTTTTTTTTCTAAACTTTTTTTCTAAACTTCAATTGCTCACCATTCAAATTCAATGCGTCGGATCGAATTTTGGTAAAGGACTTTTTGATTTCAAATTTCACAAAGAATCGCCTCATGAATTTATATCCTCCAGTTCTGGGACACCCTGTATAAATGCTAAAATCGAGGGGGGATGAACAAAAAACTTTTTTAGCTTGTTTAAAAAAACAGACTTAATATTTGCGGAAGAGTACGCCTAATCTAGCAGTTGTCGGTTTATTGAACTTGGCCGATTAGAAATCAAGATATCCTTGGTTTATTTCAACGAAGTAATATGCTACGCTTAATAATAAAATTGCACCTCTTTTAATTTATTAAGACAAACAATAAACAAGTAGACAAAATACTCGAAATTGTAAGCAGAATCAAACAGTCATTGATTTTTTTAAATTGATCAATTAACGACTTTATTAGTAAAGGGATTTAAGTCACGTTTTCAATCAAGCTTGAGAAGCTAGCGCTCGTGACGATGCAACTTGATGTTTGTTCCTGCTTAGAATAATTACAAGACTTAAACATGCCTGAAGTTGGTTCATGGAGACGTCATCGTCTTCCATTTCATCGATCCTCATTCCATTGTCTTCCGTTTCTTCGTCTGGACAGTTTATTGCCCGGGACACTTCGTCGTCTGAGACATATGGGTTAAAAAGAAAAGATCATTTCGCATCTTATTCTATATATACCATTTACAAGACATGTGGTGACAATGAAGACAGTAAAGTGTCCCGGATGTCCTGATAATCCTGAATTGATAACATATAAATCATCTGGTAAAAAAAATCCTAGTTGTCAATGTAGAAATCGTGTTAGGGAATTCCAAATCCAAATAAAGGATGACCACAATTTAAATCTTCTTTATGTGATGGATTAAATCAAGATGCTTTTTTTAACGCAAAATTGTTAGAAAGACGAAGCTCGGCACCATTGATGTTTTTCATTCGGAAATAAATAATTTATAAACTTTAGGTGAATTTATACTAATCCAAAGTTACCAACAGTTTAAAAATTTGAATTCTTATTCCGAAATGAGACAATTCATAGACGAAGAGAATAAGCAATAAAAAAAAGATAAAAAGAAAAAAAAAAGAAAGTAAAACTTGTCATGGAAAATGAACAGTTACAAGCAGACAATAAAAAGTTACATAATCGCCTATTATAGCATTCGAATTTAACAGATGTGAACGCATTGTCGCAATCGTTGGCCTTTCATATAGATCGATGTCGACACCAATCACTTCTGCGTTTTCGATTGGTGTAACAATGGGCGCACATTTCCGACATGAAGAAGTGGAAAGGGTAGAGGAAATATGACACCTTCTCGCATTTCTAATGATTTGATACGTATTATTGTTCCACACCAATACGACAATCTTTGAAATCAATATCTTCTGCATCTTCCACTATGAAACTTCTTAGGGTGAGCGACGTATATTCTTAAGTTTCGATAAAAAAATGTAAGTTGTTCTAATATTAAAGAAGCTCATAATTTATTGAAAATTTTTTTTACCTTTTCAGGAGCACATTTTTATAGTATGCCGATTTATTTCCGTAGTGATGACAAAATATATGGCCATATTTGTGTTTTTTTTGTTTGAATTAACAAAATTCAATACATCGACCATATGGGTGGAAGAAACTGAGACAGAAATGACGGTACATGTTTATAGCGATTTTCATATTATTTCAACGACTGTGTCAGTACGAAACTTTAAAAGTATTTTTAGGAAATAAATGAGTAATTAACAAAATAAAAATAAAAATAAATAACATACATGTACTTCGTGCAAAAATGACTAAATAATTTATGTTTACATGCAATTATTGAAATTTGTTGGCGTGCTCGAATATGTATATCTGCGCCTCGTATCCTGTAGATGGTTAATGAATGAAAAATGCATACAAAATAATGGAAAAATTTATTTCAACATTCACAATCGTGATTGAAACAATGTAATTAAATATTCATGCGAAATGTAGTAGAATATGAATAACGATTCAATAGATATGATAATATCACGACGATACAACATATATATATAATTACATATATAATGTAATTAATTATATAAATTCAAAAATAATTAATTAATATTATTAATGATTCGCAAATTATAAATAAATTTACAACGAATTTTGCCATTTCAAAAACTATGCTATCTCGTTGGCATAGGTTTTATGTCATTTCCCTATGCCACAACAATTATTAATACGGAGGGCGTGAAGACATAATCAGTATTATTCAGA
>JAPYZR010002234.1:0-32757 GCA_030522945.1 Trichopria nigra
AAAAATCATAAAACTTTCATATATAACATTTTTCCAAAAAAATGCAATCTCGCTGAGTTATTTGACCGTTCCGGAACTTTTTCCCATCACTGTATATATTATTCAAAATATTTATTTACATACATATAAAATGATAAAATAATATATTCACTATACTATAATGTTATAACATTAATTTTTGTTTTAGTTGAATTAAAACAATAATAACTATACATAATTTCTGATAATAAGATGAAATAGTATTTTTCCTACCTAGGACAGAAAATTACATTTTGCGTCCGCAAGAAGAAAGTTATTTTTTATGTCGTAGTATATAGGCACAGAGGCACGTTAATTTATAAATTTGCATCGTGCACTTATACGTGTGCGCAAAATCTCATTTTTTATAACGATTCATACAGGGTCACGTTGGGTGTACACTTAGGGATTAAACCCTTTTTATTTCTATAAGTGTTTATGATGAATTGGAAGCCCTATTCTACTACTGATGCTAACATTTCTAAATGTATCTAATTAAAATGTATTACGAAAATGTAAATCAGATCAGACAATACAAAGGTAAATTAAACCGGACAAAAATAAAAAATTAAAAATAGCATCAAGATAAAAAAAGTTGAACAGTATTTATGCAAAGAAATTTTGATCTGAAATCGTTATGTAAAACAAAAATGTCGGGAATTTCCCTTGTACGGAATCTGTCTTCGAATATATAATGACTAATGATATCCGATTTCGAAACTGGTAAATTACTTATATATGCGGGTCCAAGGATCCGCATCGCGCGGATATGTTCCCCGAACCGCTTCGAAAAGCCATTGTGCTTTTTCGATGCTGGCTCAGCTCATCCCTGGTTGGCTGGAAAGATTTATAGACCAGGCCACATCCTGCTGCCTTCGTCAAAGTGTAGCGGATCTCACGAATTCGCGAATCATCCAGGAACTCACTTAAATCCTATATATATCTTTTCAGAGCTTCCAATCCAGGTTGCTCGGTTTTATTAAAAATCGGATCAATCTTCCCATTTTAATTTTTACCTTATCAAATTTCACTCCACTTCAATTTTATGTCACATCTATAAATCTGAGTATATATAATCCATCCCGGTAGCCGCCTACTAGATTGGAGACTCTGTCTCTATTCGGTTATGGAAGATTAATTTTAGAATCACTTCTGGCGTGCCAAAGTTTTTCACAGTAGAATATTATCGTTTTCAACACGCAATATATATTAGATGAATAAATCGAAATAATTTCAAACCATTTTGAACCGAATAATACTCGTAAATAGCGACGACAATTGAAGAATCGTTGAATCGTTAATAACTCGCTTCAGAGAAATGAAACGAAGGTTTGATAAAATTACGTCAGTATAATAGCAGGGCATCGACATCAAAGTTGCATAATTGCATTCATTTTACGGTTTGCCTTCTTTATCGGCGTAGTATATAGTGCGTAGCATTTCGATATGCTATTGTGACCATTCTATACATTGAAGTGGGAAAAACGAACAGAAATATATACTTTCGAATAAATTTCCAAATAAATTTTAATTGATTTATTTTTTAATTATATTACTCTGACACACAGTACTTAATTTCAACTCCATAAAATATAGATAAAAGTTTGTAAGAAAATCTAATTATATTCATCGTGTATTATTATCATTACTGATAATGCAAAACTGATGCCTTCATTTAACCAACAAATGATCTTTAAAATTCGCGGAATAAAAATTATACGAGAAAAGGTATTCTTTATCACAGTAGAGATACAAAATGTTATTTTGCGCCCTAGACACGAAAAGTACTATTTTACTCTCCGTGAAGGGAAAATGAAGTGGGAAAAGGAATTTTCATTTTTTCATGACTAAAATATTTATATACGATTTGTGCATTAGTCGATATTATGATCATTATAAGAGAAAGTGTAATAATTGATTATGTTTATTTATAAAAAACGACAAATTATATGTACCGCGGTAAATGACAATTAAAATCCTTTTGTTTTGTAGATGTCAATCAAAGTGGAGCCATCGACACGAAAGACTTTGAACTCGCCGTACAAGTACGTAATTCTGCAGTATATTTAAAAAACATTTATGTGAATGGCCATCTTTAATAAAAATATTTTAATTCAAAATGCATGAAAATGGCATGATTTATAATATAAAAAAAAATGCAACGTAACATATTATGTGATTTCGTTTAATGTGGCGAATTTAGTCGGTAATGCTTGAAAGGAAATTTGTTCGATTTAGTACATATTTGTACTGTATATGATACTGTATCGATCGCGTTTCCAACAATAAAAAAACAAAACAAAAGAAATTCATCAATCAACATTTATCATATTTTTAAACATAAATTTTTATCTGATTTAAAATTCAGACCGGTGAAAAACATTTTCGTTATTGCGTACGGGAAATTCGCATTTTCTACACTGCTTTTGGTGCAGGAAGTTGCACTTCCCACACTCGTAACGAAATGTGCTATTTCATAACAGTCGTAATAAGTACGCATCAAGAAAAATACCATTCGTCACTCTTGCTGGAAATTACATTTACCGCACTAGTAACGAATTTTAGTATTAATCATACAGTATTGTAATGGAATTATGAATTGTATTATTTAAGTGATAACAAAATAAGATATTCTGGATTCACGGAATAATAAAATACAGTTGAAAATTTGGATGAAAGAATTCTATCTAGTAAAGGATTATTTTCTTGAGAATTAAATTATCCAAAATATCATTTTAAAAAAAAATTCCAAAATCAAAAGTCAAATTAAGTTATGTGTTATACTAGTATGGCCATTTTTTCTGGACTCCATTACTGTTAACATAGAGGCCAGAGAAATTGGGCAGAAATTGGTGTCATTTTCTACTAGGGTACGAAAAAATTATTTATCTTTTTTAAAAAAAAATGAAAGATTTTTATTATTTTCTACAAAAGATTTTTAACACATTTGTCAATTTTCGTATATTATTAACAATTTAAATAAAAAAATTCATTTTTTTTAAAACATTTCAACTTTTTTCTTACTTATTTTTACTAAATTTTGTCAATTTTTTAAATTTGACTTTTATTTACTATTTGTTTTCTTTCAATAATCGATTTACTATTCCATTACTTTTTAAATAGAATTATTCTTTAAACTCACTTCTCTCGGTATTTCTATATACACGTTATAAAATTGTATATTTAATATTTTACATGTATATATTAGACGTTTTGACATTTTTCTGGCGCAAATGCACCGAAGTCATCACCGTATATGCCTATGCAAATCGTAGATCTAAAAATTAATGTTGTTTTTTTTTTTAATTTCACATTGATTCAGTTCTTCGTATCAGAAACATCCTTTCCATTTGAAATCTGTAAATATTAATCATCAATGTACATGTTACAGAAAGTTTGCGAGTCGAGAGGATGGGCGCCAGGGAATTCCAAGTACGAGCATACGAAAAATACATTGCACAAAGTATGGGAAGGTCTTCGACAAGGAGCAGATGCTGATCAAGATGGGCAGGTAAAAACATTGTTCGTCTTTACATTTGTAAGAAATTTACTATTTATATAGTGAGATTTACTATAAATATTATAAATTTACTATAGTATATGTTTTTTATTGAATATTGACCAAATAATAAATATTTAATGTGTATTTTATTAGTTTTTTTTTTACGTTGTAAATTTTAACAATATATATATTTGTCACTTTTTCAACTTCTGTCCTTTTTCACTATATTTATATTTTAACAGTCAATTTTTATATTTTCATGTCATGATATTTTCTGATTTATTATAACATTCAATGATCTCAAAAACTATAAAAACTAATTCATTATATATGTTGATCCAAGTATATACATTGACATAATTAAGCGAATTTCTATATATTTTTTATGCACCGAAATTTTGAACAATAGTTGATTTTACATGTGGGTCTCGTGAATACGAATACCTCAGAATAATATTTCTCATACAAAGCGCTGGTATATACATAAGCTAGTAGGAGCCAAGTATCATTTGTTGTCTTTGCAATTATACTCGTAAAACTTTAAGTACATAGTTATAAGCTGCGAAACATTTCATGAGAACTGTTCTGTTTGTGTCAATATGTTAAGTAACATCGAAACGATTATTTATTCTTTATAAATTTTATTTATAAAGAATTATTGAAATTATATTTTATTTTTGAAAAAAAAATTGTATTTAAACGTTTAATTTTCTATTTATTATTTATGCGTTTAATAAACTTTTATAATCGCAACTCGCTTAACATTTTGTCATGGATAACGTGGAATCTTGTGCAGGTTTTAAAAATAGTTTTCACTCTCGCAAGTATTGTTTAAAATAAATGAATTCACTTATTACTTACTTTCGAAAATCTGAATATATTTTATTATTAGCGAAATTATAATAATTCGTGCTTTTAAATGCTTTCACACAACATCGCGTTTTGTTTTTGCCTTTCCACCATAAGGTTTTGGCAGGGAAGGAATTACCCATACATATATATTCCCTTAACCGTATACAATAATAGACGCTGTTGTACAAATACATAATATTTAATAGCTCATTTATTGAAACATTGGTATGAATTAATTTGATTCACAACAGACAAGTTTCAGTAACGTTGCAGGTACCGAAAATTCCCTACCTCAAAAACGTTATAAATGTAACATTTAATTCTACTATATATATATATAGTATGATTTTCATTCAAATGAGAAAAAATTGTTTTTTTTTCAATTTTGCAATAAATTAAATCTCTTTTAAAACCTACAATTTTCTCTCATTTTTTTTCTCATTTATAAGAACAAAAAGGATGATTTTAGATTCAATAGTTAATATTCAATAGTTATTAAACAAAATAATAATTCAGTTACGTTTTGAAAAATCAAATTTACCGAATGCGTATATTTACCCTTAATTATAGTCTCCAGGAATGTCAACAATATATAGAAAATCAAAAGCATGTAATGAATAAACTTGTAAGAACTTTTCTCTTAACAACTTAAAGTCTCTTAAAAACTTCTGACAAGATCGTTTAAATTTTAAATTTTATATTTCATTTTAAAGGTTTTTATTCATTTTAAGTTTTTTATATTTTTTTGTGATATCTCATTGGATATCAACTATGATTAATAAAAATATTTTTACTCAACAATATTTATTATTTATAGTGACTATCCAACTTTTTATAAACACAAATTTTAATCATCGATCTTGAAAGGTAAAATAGAATAATCTAACTTAATTTTATAGAAAGTTTTAACAAAATTTTGTAATTAAAGAAAACTTGCTAGAAGTATGTCACTTAACTGTTCGTAAGAAAATATTTATTTATGTATTGTAATTTATTTATACTACTTTTGATATATACAATTTTGTAACGACTGTTTATTTAAACACTGTTAAAATCTGTTTTGTTGTATTTTTTGTTTTATATGGTTTTTTCGAAATGTTTTATACTTTTTTTTTATAATTTTTTATATTTTTTCTAGAATCAACATTTTTAGAAAGGGCTACAATTCATGGCCGAAAGGTTAAAAACTTTGTTTTTTTTTTTCTTGTCACTGTGATATTTAAGACATTTACTAACATTCACTTATGAAAGAATCAGAGAAAAAGAAATTTTAACTAATCCAACAGTTACATTTCAAACATTTTTGAGGCAGGCCATTTATTATGGTTTTCGCAACATTACTGAAACTTCTGCACTTAGTCATTGTTTTTGTGGAAAAAATTGATGGAAATCAGACAACAAAAGTGAACTATAATATATATATACGAACCGATTGAAACGCATTATTATTTGCGCAAAAATACAAAAAAAAAATTTGAAAAATTTTGAAAATTCACGAAAACGACACACATTGAAGAATTTCCATTCTTTTCACGAAGTCGAAGTACGTCTTCGACGTCATTTCAGCTTCGATAAGGTTTAATTTGCATTCATCATCTGGTTGCCTGAGTCACTCTCTCGTGCAGTCTTGTGAGCCTCGAGTGGTTAAGTGCTTTAGATTGTCAGGACGCGAGAGCTTCGAACTGTGAGATGGATAATTCATTAGATCAATTAATCCTATGTATGACGAAAATAAAAATGTCAATATAATCGTTAATTACATTGGCAATGCCGTTGATACTGTCTTTGTGCGAGTATAAAAGTATAGACACAGTATCCGTGATTACTATTCATTAAATTGTTCGTCACTTATTTATTACATTAATATTTTTTTTAATTTTATTGTTAGTTTCATTAATTTCATTCCATTAATTATTATTATTTTACTGTTTTTGCCATTTGCCATTGGAGAGCATTTTGCTACGTAGTTTTTTAAATCGAATTTGATAATATTATTGTACGAGTGTGATGAAAACGAGCGATGATTGGATAATTTTTCCACATTGTGTCGTATTTTCAAAAATACTATACAATAATGCTTTTTTTACAATAATTTACAATAAAAATATTACAACAATAGTTTTTAAAAATTGTATTTTAGTTTCCCTGGTAGAAATGAAAACATTTCTTAGCCAATTCTTAGACAGTTCAGATATTTACCATGTTAAAGGCATATAGGAGAAATGGATAGTGTAAGAAAAATACTAGGGTTTCTGCATGAAAATATAAAATCAACTCAGTACACGAAAATGTCAAGAATCCGAATTCAGAAACATATACCCATAAATTCGCTTTTATCCATGTCATTGTTAAGGAATCCGAATGATAACTCGTATTTAGGGATATATATATAATTTTTATAATTTTTAATATATATATATATATTCGTTAATCGATTTCAAACATTTTTAATAGAATTCAATAATATACTTTGAATTACTTTTGAATTACATTCTGCAATTGAATTAAAAAACGAAAGATTGATAGAAAAAAAATCAATTTAATTTAAGCATAATTTTAGGCAAACAAATAACAAATTTAAGAGTGATATTTCACACTTTTTGATGTGAAATTTCATTCTATACCTTGGTGTGAGTCGAAGAATTTCCACTCCCAACAGATTGAAATGTCACTCTTAAAGAGTGAAACTTCACTCCTTTACAAGAGTAGCTCAATTATCACACTTTGTGGAGTGAAATTTCATTCTAAGAAATTTAGAATAAATTTTCATCGTGAAAAATCTTTTTCGATACTTTCAGATAAATTGGTTCATTCTCGACATTGTAGCTCAAAGGAAATTTCCATTTATTCAAGTTAGACCGGCTTGAAAAAATGGTCCCTCACTTTTTCCATCGACACATTTTTAGACCCTTTGCGATTAGTTTAGATTACCGATTATATAAACTTTTATATATAATAATTATTATAAATAAAATAAACGAAAGTTCGATATTTTATATAAAATATAATGTTTTGAAGAATTGAATCTTTAATTCTATTTACGTGCTTTTAGTGATTAAGCAACCGTAGAGTAAATACCTAATTTGCCGGTAATATATTACACGGGTAATATAACAATATATATATATATTCCTCGTATTAAATAATGCACTGTAGAAGGACACATTCACCAAGTTATTTCTGGCTCGTTTGAGAAACGCTTGATTAATCACTTTTTAGATCAGTCGAGACGAATGGTACGCGATGTGGGAGGAGTACGCGAAGAACCCCACTCAGGCACCTGATTGGCAGCAGACTTATATGAACCTAGTCTTCGATCTGGAGGACACATCTGGTGAGTAATTCGATTGTGCATTTTTAAACTTTTCTTTTTGTTAGTACGATATTATGTACTTGCTTGCACATGGTACGATGCGTATTTGTCAAATATATAGAACATTTCTGACGATATTTTGCATATAGTCAAATTTGACCGACACGTTCATCACTACATTCATCAATTAAGAATTCGAAATGAACGTACTTGGATTAATTAGATTTCGTTGGATCAATTAAATCACGATGGATCAGTTACATCTATCAGGATGAATCCGAATATGGGCGATATTGAATTATTGATTTATTCAGATCCTATCGGATGAAACGAATGTATAGAGAGATGTACGTCTAGTCATAATTAGATATACCTTAAATATGTCATATATAATCGAACTAAATTAACGAATAAGATTGTACCGAATGGATCAGATACAAAATCGTATCAAAATTAATCATCAACCTGACTTGAATTGATCTAAATCAGATCTGGTTCAGATATGAGCGAATCAAATTTGGATCTACAGTCAAGTCGTTACGTAATTTCGGATTTGATTTGAATTTTTTTCCTAAAGTACCACATGAACCCGTATCGCAGGATTACTTTAATATTGTATATATATACTAAAAACGTGGGAAAATGTTAGATTTACATTTTTAGAATATAGATGCAATTATTTCAACAACAATGATGAAGATAATCGTATGTCATCTCCTTTGTAAAAATCAATATTCATAATATTATTACAGAGGTCTCATCCGCTGTGCTTTGAGAAATTAACCATATGACCTCGATCTTTTTGATAGCAATACTTATATTGTACTGAGTTGAAGTAAAAAAATGAAATTTCCTCAATAGTACTAAAGTTTATTATATGTCGAGAAATATACTGATATCTTCCAAGAGAAGATAATAATTTGTTAATCAATGTAATACAGATGGATTATTTTGAAACAAAGTTACGTGCAGTATTAACAGTAATATACCAAACGAAGAAGAATCGATCTGTTCTTATTCGAGACTATCGCAGCTTTTTAGTTGGAATGTAAAATACATTTGCGCTTTTAAATATAGCATTCCACTTATTACAGTATTTTTTGTATAATTCATATAATTTAATTAGCTTGAGCAGAGAATAAGATCTAATTTATTGTTTAACTAAAGTTCGAACTAAAATATTTCTCTTATAAAACTTAATGAAAATATTTTGTCCTAATTTCGACACTTTTTCAGAAAAAAAAGAACATGAATTCTTAATACTTTTAATGCTGTATAATTCATACCTTTCATAGAAAAATTGTTTCTTCTTTTTTAAACCTATTATATATTCATTGTATCTTCTCCAACCTTTAATACATAGATAAAATTTCATTTTAAAAATTACTCGTTTTACTACAAATTTTAATCAACAAATTTCCTTCGCTGATTTTCAATAAATTATATACGAAAGAATACATTATATCTACAAATAATAGAGTTCTCCCGGCTTCAGAAACGTTGCTAGAACGTTTCATTGCATCCGTGTAACGTTCCAATTTTTGTCTCATAAACGTTTCTGTAACGTTCTGCAAATGATGAATGCTCTACCTCAGAAATGTTACATGCGAAACGTTACATTTGAAAAGTCAATGCGTAGTTACAATATGTACTGAAACCTCTCTGGAAATGTTAGTTTTCGTTTAACAACGTTTCATGTATTACTTATACGTTAGAGGTTCAAAATGTCACATTGAAACATATATACGAATTCTGGAAATGATGATGAATGTCCTATCACGGGAACGTTTCAACGAAATGTTACATTTGTAAAGAATACATATACATGGTTACAATAACAATACTAAAACCTTTCTAGGAGTTTCCAATTCATTCTACAGAGAACTAAAAACTGTACTATATAGTTATTATTATATAACTATAGAATATTTATAAATTATTCTTTATTATAACGAAAGAAGTAAGAAAGTCATACAATACTAATAAAAAAATCTTGTTTGACTTTCAACATGAAATATTCACTGACTCAAGAAGTTGCGCGATTTCACTTTTGACTTTGCACGCCATCTAGCGCTCAGTTTGTACTCTTTCACAAGGTACAAGAAATAATTTCCATGAAACGTCACCTAGAAAATAACATTAGTGATTTACTTGGTGACTTCCTTGCGAAAGTGTAAAACTTTCTTGTGCAAATTGTAACGTTTCGAGTTACTCCAAATTTGTAAGATTATTATTATAATAAAGTTAAAATTAATTTTGAAACGTACGTTTTTTTTACTCGGGGTTGCAGGGATATGGAGCGCGAAACACTTCACAATAAGATTACAATGCAATTTAATGAATATTTAACGAATGCTATTTTTATGAGACGTGCAATTCATGCCACGCAGGAGAACGTTTCGGAAACACTACTGCACCGTCTCAATGTAACGTTACATTGTTATTAACAAATTACCGCATAATGTAACGTTTCAGGAAGGTTACTGGGAATTCGAAAGACAATTTATCATTTGGACGAATAGAGGCCGGTCTAATCACTATATATACCACTTTCAAACATCTCCCTTATACTCGCGTATTGGCTTTATTTTGGATTCTATATAATTGTTGCTGCAATCATCCACTTGAAGGTTTCAGATCGCATCATTTGGAATTGACCTAAATGTCTCCTATATAGCATTGACCGATCAAATTATCTTGCACTGAAAGCGAGAAAATGGCAATTTCAAGGAGAATATAATATTCATTAAGATTTTTTTAAGAATGTCCGCAAGAATTTCCTTTAAAACTACGTTATTGAGAAAGCATGTAGCAAATTGATGGATGAAATACCAATATACTCCGAGTATATATCGACGTGGAAAATGAGCTCTGGGAAAATATTGAGCAAACCGCCTCAATCCATAGTCTCGATTTTCCTTCCGTTTCGCTCGCGTGTTTGATAAAGTAAACTTCGAAATTCCCCCTCGCCCCCTACCTCCAGCGAATGCATATGAAAATATTTTCAGCCTCAACCATTGAAAGATTTAATTATAACGAGTGCAATTATGAATTATTTCACCGCAGGTGACGGTTCAATCGATGAGGCGGAGTTCAGCCACGTGTGCAGGAGCTACGGGATCGACGAGACCGAGGCACGGACGGCCTTTAGCAAGCTCCAAGTTGTAAGTATACACGAATCTACTTAGCATATCGACTTTTTCTAGTAATTTCGATCGAACAATACCTTAATTGATTAAACTGAGATTTTACTTTTTATTCTTTTTTTTTTTTTTAAGGTTTTTAAGGTTTTTTTTTTCAAGAACGAACGATATTTACTTTAAGGTTCTCCAAAATATGTCCAAGTTTCATCCGGAATAATTGCACCGTCTTATAATTGCTCTTCGGAATATTTTAATCTGTGCTTTTTTTATCTTGGTTTCAATCGAGATCCCCGACTAGCGGAAAAATTATTTCAGTGAAACGCTTTTAATTGGACGTCACTCATTCGGCTGCATATCTCTGCAGGGCAGTCTTGGAGGCTGTAAATTTCTTTATACAATATATATAAGGAAGCGCTCCAAGAAAATTTCCTCTTTGCCGTTTCAGCCATTGTTTGGAATAATATTCTCTCTTTTCAATTTCCTCAAGTCGTATATATTTACGATTCCCAGCCGAAGAGCTGGCGGGAAAATTATTTCATTTATAATCTCGAGTAATTTTTTCATTTAATTTGGCTCTTATATAATTCTATATATTTATTATATTATAACAAACGTTTGATGAACGTTTCTAAGAAATATATTTTTTAATAGTTTTGTTTATGATTTATATGAATGGTTGAACCATCATTAGTAAATACATTTAAAGATTTCAGTAGTGTTTAAAATTTTGTTAATATTGTTTAAAAAATAAGGTTTCCAATTTATTCGTTTGTGTAACTACATTTATTTTACCGTAGATCATCACGATACAGTTACGTACTGTAAATAATCTCGTTATAATTCAACTATATATATATATTCAAAATAAAATTTTACCGCGATGACAAAAGTTTTAAAATCATTATGTAATATTTGATAGTAATAATGTAACGTATTGTTACAATTATCTAAGATGCAAATGGTATAAAGGATAAGATTATAAAAAATTAAACAAGACCTAAATGTGTCTGGATATAATGAAACCTTCCGCCGAAAAATAAGGAACCCCATGACTACTATATTATTAATACGATTCGTAATAAAAGATCGATTTTGTAATAAGAACGTTATAACAAAGGTCATAAACAAACGGCGAATACTCGTCAAAAACTTTGCATTTATAGTGAGAAAACTTGTAAATACATTTTTTTTTAAACAATTCATTAATATAAATAGTTAAATAATAAAATAATAACAACATACAATAATATCAATAAAAAAAATAATAAGTAAAGGAAGTTTTTAGATTTAGCAATTGTTGATAAAATAATAAGTAATGTTGACAAAAGTATGATAGAGTAGATATTAACCCAGACAGCATTTATCATTCCGTTTATATTTCAGGAATATAACAATAGATGTTTTTATGATTGCTGTTATATATATCTGAAATGGTTTTGGAACTAGAAATGTCCGCGGGCGATTATATAACTGATATATAGCCAGGAATGTACCAGGAATCATTGCAGAAATATAACTGGAACTTCCGAAAAATATTACAGGAATGGAAAAGGGATGTAGATTATATTCTACTGGAACATATTCCAGGTATATTATTGGTACGTCATTCTGTTATATGGGATTTTCGAAAGGTATAGAAACGGTAAAATATCTAAAAATATAAAGTATTTTAGAGAAAAATGTTTCCAAATAAATGTTGTTTGGTTCAAAAAGAGTAAAATGTTGTGAATGGTTTGACCTCGATTTTATATCCCTCTTTGAACAAACAACTTTTATTTGAAACATTTTTCTACAAAATACTTCATTTCTTTATATTTAACCATTTCGGGATTAGACAGTGCAGATAAAGGTTGGAAAAAAGAATAAAGCATGACAAAAACATGTCAAAAAAGGAAAAAAAAATCGATGACATTGAAGGAAAACTGATGAGGTTATCAAAAGTACACATAACAAGAATCGGAAAAATTTCACACGCTTACCCAACAAGTTATTTTTACCATAGTTTTATGGTAAAAATAAAAGAAGAATGTTGAGAAAATACGTCATAAAAATTCCGATTACTGAAAAATAACTGCTAATAAATAGTTTAAAAATTAGCATTTAAAAAGTAAATCCATAAACAAATTAAGAAAATTTAATAAATTTACAATTTACATATTCTTGATAAAATCGAGCAAAATGTCGCCAAATTATCTAAACATCGATAAAAAGAAATGTTAATAATATCAAAATAAATACAAGTTAAGAAAAATTAGGCAACATCGAAAAAAAAGTTTACTTGTATAATTAAGTATCGGAGTTTTTGATTCTTATATGCATATACTAAATTGTCCAAATCGTATATAATTAAATAAATCTGAAAGCATCGAATAAGACCTTAAATCATATGTAGTGGCACGGGAAAAATAATTTACTTCAATTCGGAAAACCATCCTTTTATATTACAAACCAAAGATGGACCTGAAAACGCTAAAATAATTGATTAGCCCAATGTAAAACCAGTGGATTAATCATAGTTCGCCGTACACGAAAAAAGTATTGATGGGACAACCATACAACAGCTGACAGAACCATTCTTAAAATTTGTACGGTTCATACAACCATATTCTTTAAATTTCTTGGAGTGAGATTTCACTACATAAATAGTGAAAATTGAGCTACGCTCCAAAAGACGGCATTTTCACTCTTTAAGAGTGAGATTTCACACTTTTTAGAGTGAAATTTTACTCTACATTGAAGTGAGTCGGAGAATTTTCCTTCCAAACAGAGTGAAATGTATATTACAATCCAGATTTGAAAATTGGTGCCATTTGGCACCAAATAATCCAATTCCAGTTGATGCTCTTCGTCGGTATAAAACCGGATCCATCACGATGGTTTTATAATGGAGATAGAGCTGGGCGATATCGAACGGCAATAGAGCGTGGCGATTATAGATCTGGCTCGATTCTCAATAAACACCGTCCTCGACGGACACCTCTGTCTCAATCCTAATCTCAGACTAGAGTGCTTTTTGGTTGCTTGGAAGAGACGTTTTTGAATTTCTATTATCGACGAGAAACCCTATTCTCAAAGAAGAACTCCTTTTATACCGCGAAATATGGTGATCATCCACCACCTCTGTCCCCTATTGGTGTTCTTATACCAAGACATGTCTTCCTCTAAGGCACCTCTTTCTCTCCCTCTCTTACATAACTATATATCACATCATAGTTACTCGTAGGTTACATCGATTTTTTCAAATTTTTATTTTGCAAGTATATAATCCTCCTTAACTTTTTCTCATCTATATATATATATATAAATGACAATTCAACACATGAACTGTAAATTTCCCGCAGGGCAACGAAGTAACACGCGACAAGTTTGGACAGCTTTGGCAGCAGTTCTTCTCATCGGACGACCCCAGCACACCTGGAAACTACATATTTGGCAAAACGTCCTACTAATGTTAACGAGCTATGATGTCCCCCCTCCCGTCTGAAGGATGAATGGATCAATTAAGCGAGCAAAACCAGACGCACCTGACATATCTCCAGTCAACGCGGATAAGCGATTATCGATGTCCTTTCGTCCGTGTTCACGGATTACTGATCAGTACTTCCATATCTCTTCTTGAACCCATATAATGATAACAACGGCCGAGATGAATCGATACTATATGAAAATACTGGCCAGTAATTGCGCATACATGCTACGTGTCACTACTATTTGCCAGAACCGCGACGATTACTGCCCGGTGTTGGATCCATGCAGTATACAAACATTATTGTACTCCATTGCGTTGTAACGAGCAATTCGTACATTATACTACCCACTGCATTGCGAAATGCATCGGTGGCACAATTATTAATTCGTCAAACTTCGTAAACGCGATTACACTTTACGACGTTAAACGTTGCACGCGTATATACATTTTCATAATCTACATATTATAAATAACGATTTATCGTTTGGTGTACGGTGGTCGTATAAAAATCGAAACGATAAATGCACGAGGCAGTAATCGATCGGCGATTGCGAAGCCTTCGTTCGGAATAAGTTTCAAGATGTATCTCTTATTAACGAATAACATTCCGTCGACGTTGCGAGGGATATAATCAATTTGTATATGAACGTGCAATAAAAAAAACAACAACAGTTCAATTATTCACGAAGATTTCGATATTCAGTGACTTTATTTTTAAGTTCTTATTGTACCGATCATCAAAGTTTTATATGGTCGCGTGGACTTCGGCTGCCCTATTTTCATTTCGGATTTGATCGCATTTTCATGGAAAGATCCAAAAAAGAAATCATTACTTTTTTATTACGTTTTGTATCGTCGTGCGACAAAATTCTGTTCATTACGGACCGAGGGCGAAAAGTGATTCATTATCGTCCACGTTCCGCTCGCGATCCTTTTGTAGAAGTCCATCTTTTGACGATGCAACTTTTCTCCGGCGAGAAAAGAGAGATTTTTTTTTCGCGCATCAGATATGAAAAATCGTAACGGTACAATTGTACGAGATGTTTTATCCCGAAATGAATGCGAAACTAGCGTTGAATTATATATTGCGTTAATAAAAAAAAGAATGTATTTGAAAATCAATTTCGAAAGTGACTATATGGTTCCGACGAAGCAAAAAGTACAATGATTTTGACTGTATATTTCTTCAGGTAATATACCAGTCGATTTGACGTTCCTATGTCGTCGCATTGTCGTTGCATTGTTACTATAACGGTATATGCCAGGGCGTCAATTGTAACAACTAGATGTTTCTATCGAATAGTTCGTATGGATTTAAAGTGTTGTATAAGAAACAAGACCGCACGCGAAAACGTTCGCGTGAATAATTATTCTATCAATTTTTCGAGAAAAAAAAAACGTTTTCGATATTTCATTCCTGCAAAATTGAACTGATTGAAATCGATGTCGATTTAATTCGTAATCTTAAAATTTCGGTCGAGTTGATATTTTCGAAAGGATATTTTGTATTATCTGAAAAATTACCCAAATTCGCGAAGAATACACATGCATTACGACAAATTATAATCGCAGTTAAAACTTGAAATAAATATTTTATTTAAATATACTTATAAAATAGATAGTTGGGATATTTTTGGAGCTGTAGACAAAATATATTACGGTGAAGACGTCGACATTGCTCCCGCACGATGAGAAAATATTGACGTTACGAGATGTTATATAGATGTAGAACGTACTCTGAAAACATCCTTACAATTAAAAAAAAAAAAAAAAAATCATCTTTTTTCTGTATATGTTTCTCATTTACATATTGGCTTATATGAACATACTAATATTGAAAGTATTAACAAAATCCATAAATATACATAGGCAAATCCATGAAACTTTTAACCTTTGGTGTTGCACACCTATACATTGTGTTTCCATTACAGAAGAGTAATATATCAGAGAGAGATTCAAAGTAAATTGATAAACGAGTAGTTTAACGATCGTTTGAAATTGGAAAAATGGAAGGTGTAACTTCGTTACAAACGAATATGCTTAATTGTTCTGCTATGTTGAACCCCATGCAACTTGATTCTTTTCTGAACAGTGCAAAAGTTAGTCAAATAATTTTAAAAACTTATTTTTTCCCTCCAATATATTTACAAGCTGTCTACATGACAAACTTATTTAGTAAATTTTATATACAGTTACATCATACGACGTAACTCACTCAGTGGAGAGCACTCATTAACATACCATATTTTTAATGAATCTAAGTTCTTACAGCGAAACAGTAACATAGTTAACTAAGAAAAATTTAATACATAATTTACATTTTTTGTTTCTTTTTTTCAGGATAAACTTCTGAATCTCTTCAGTCTTGATCTTATATAGGATTCGTGAAATTTGCAGCAGCTAATTTATTAGGAAAATACTTGAGTCTTTCTTTGCATCTCGATCGAATCGTGGATTTCACTCTCCAAATTTCTTGGAGTGAAATTTCACTCGACGATGAGTGATAATTGAGCTACACTTGTAAAGGAGTGATTTTTCATTCTGTTTGGAGTGAAAATTCTCCGACTCACTCCAATGTAGAGTGAAATTTCCCTAAAAAAATGTGAAATATCACTCGAAAAGAGTGAAAACTCACTCTTTTGAAGAGTAGCTCAATTTTTGCTCTTTAAGAATGAAATTTCACCTCATGAAATTTACCTTAATGAAATTTATAGAGTGCTTCTTCTACCGTTTTGATGCCCAAGTCTTTCCAAATGATATCCTTAGGAAAAAACCAAGGTAAATAAAAAAAAATAACATTACAAATGTTATGTATGTGCCAAACTAAGATGAAAAGATACAGAAAAATGTTTAACTCATTTTAAGAAAGGGAAAGATTAATTTCATTCATGCCTTATAAAATGTATCTCTAAATTTCTTAGAGTGAAATTTTGCTCCACAAAGAGTGATAATTGAGCTACTCTTGTAAAGGAGTGAATTTTCACTCTTTAAGAGTGATATTTCACTCTGTTAGGAGTGGAAATACTTCGACTCACTCTTATAATTTATAAATTCTTATAAATTACATTTTTATATTCGAAACATGATCGTTTAACAATTTTTACTATTTAAAAAAGAAACAAATATTTGTAATTATTTCTATTTGTGCTCTTAATCGCTCATCATATACTTTATTGAAAAATAATCACGGCAACTATTCTGCAAATGAGATGGCAAAATGTCCCTTGATTTTATAAAAATCTAGAAAATGACATAATTATTGAGTCGGTCTTTTACCAACAGTAAAAGCTCGGAAAGGTCTTGTAAATATGGTATTATTGTTTCTAAACATATTTCCTACAACACGCAGAAAAGAGGATTCTAAAATATATTCAAAATTACTATATATTTGAAATATCAATTTGTTACTCGTCATCTGAAAGATGTTATAAATTGCGACTGCATATTATAAACGTCTTAATTGACATGCACACGAGACATTGGGCCATTTTGAATGGTATACTTTTTCTATGTAAATGTCAAATTTAGTTCCTTTTTTGCAGTCACCAGGTTCCGTGGATTCGCCTATATATATATATGCACTGAAAAACAACTTTATTTTTTATTTCCAAGTAAATATTTACTTGAATTAAGAAAATATTTTCTTGAATTCAGTAAGATTTACTAAAAAGAAGTAAACACTTCTTTAATTCAAGTAAATACATTTACTCACTACCGCATTCAAATAAATATTTACTTGAATACAGACATTTTTTTTTCAGTGCGTGTACATTTATTAAAATAATAGTAAAAATTGGTTACGCGTACTTAAAAGCATCGATATTGAAAAAAAAAAAATGAAAAAAAAAACGGTGATTGGAAGCGTAAGTCGTAAACGGGTAATTAATTAAACGCTTTGTCGAATGTTGCATCGAAATTTCTAAAATGATGATTATCTAAAATTTCACGCGGAACAATAATTCTGTAAAATTCAATGTTCGTTACGCGAGCGAAGTAATTGGCTAATGGATTTTTAATCCCCGCGTTGCGCGTGAGGGTGCTTCAGATGTACGGAGATTGAAACTCCAGGGGTACTGTTTTCATGTCAATTGGCAGAAAAGTAATTAATGGATGGAAATAAATATATGCGAGCATTATTTGAATGATGCTTTAATCCTTTTGCGGCGATGATAACACATGTGTGAATTAATTGCGTTTCGTTTGGCTAATTTTTTTTTTTTTTTTTTTTTTTTTTTTTTTTTTTTTTTTTTTTTTTTTTTATTTTTGTATTGATATTATCCATGATATCGATAAAACAATATGGACTAGAGTAAGTAAAAAATTCGTAAGGAGTTACAACAATTTTGTATTCAGCAATGGGCGATTTATTACGTCAGAAGTTATCATCTGATAACATTTTATGTTCTGCAAGTATCTCATAATTCATGGAAAAATCGTAAGAATTTGAGAAATTCTAAAATTTTTCAGTTTTGTCATTGTAGAATTGTTGGATTTAAAAAAATAACGAATTTAACAATGGTTTACATTTTTCTAAATTTCTGACTAATATATGTTTTTATATAAATAAAAATATAATTCAAGTTTTGAAACCCGAGAAAAACTGAAATCCTCAGAAAAGTATTAGAGTATCATTTTTTCGAATTTCACAGTTTTTCGAATTTTAAAGTTTTTTGAATTTTTGAATTTTCACTCATCATTTTCAAAATATATTGCGATTATCGATATAATTTTTTTAATGTTTTTAGATCATAAAATTTTCTCAATACATATCTCAGGGGATTTCTTTTTAACTCCTCTATTTCTTGGAATTCCTGAAATTTTGGAAAACCTCGGCAATTTTCGAATTTCAAATAACATCGGCAGAGCCATTATAGGATATTCTTATAGATCACGTGGTCTTCAGAATTATTTATAATTCTTCGGATTCTCAAAATTCCAAATGTTTTCAAATTTTCATGTTTTTTTTTTTTATATTTCTCATCAAATTTTAAGATAACGATGACATTTCTCAAAATTCTTTGTATCTGCCAATTATTTGAAGCTCATTGGCAGTTCTGGGACATCCGTAAAATTTTTAGTAATCCTTCAAATTTGTAAAAATGTATTATTTATTATATTGAATAAAATTTTAGAATTGAAAAATTCGTTGGACTGCAGAATACAAAAAAAAAAAAAAAAAAATCCTAAAAAAATCCTAAAATAATTCAGAATTCTGAACTTGCCAAAGTAAAAAGTGATGTTTTTTTAATATACATTTTATATAAATTTTCTTTTTTTTCTGACATTCTTCATTCTTAATTTTAGAAAAATTACAAGGAAAATTATTTCAATAACAAATTTTAATAACGAACTTGTAAGTCCGATAATATCGATTCATTACACGAAGGTTTTACGCATCCACGTACGCATAACATACTATATTTTGGGCAAGGAAAAACGCGTGTGTAAAATCGAATTTTATATACAGATATATAATAAAAAAAGACACACAGCAGATTTATAAAAGTATAATGCTTTTCATTCGATATCTCTTCGTATAAAGGATTAACGTATATAATCTCTGTTTGATTGATTTCTAGTATTTTCGATAATCACTGCCCGAAGAGGATTTGCAAAGATAACCAACTTTGGGCTTTACGATGTATTAATGAAGTGATGTATTGTAAATAGAGTAAACGCGACTAACATTGTAAATGGACGTATATGTGGATTAATGTCCTAAAATCGTCTAAATTTCATTAAACAAGAAATTATCACGGATAAAATCGTTGGTTTGCCTAAGTGACCAACAAGTAAAATCAATATCATTCATGTTAAGCGAAACACCCGATATCTTAGGTTCGGATTTTTCTGTAATGATCGTTGCCAATATATGAGGAATAACTTGATTCCGCTCTTTTTAATTTAATGACCACAAACTATATGAGATTATATTTTCTTACAATTGTACTAATCTACAGGGCGTTCAAAGATTATCTATTTAAATAAGTAGAATTTTTTATTTGTTTATGTTCATTTGAAAGATTTTTTTGCAATTGAAATCTGCTCTCCGATTTGTGAAACCAAAGTTGGAAAACAACTATTACACGAATTATAAAAACTCTTAAAATATAATGAATCAATTTTCGAGCACCCTGTAGATTTAAAAATCCTTTTCTATAAGAAGTTACTTCTATATATATATACAATGTGCACGTTCCTTTAGTTTTTATCATTCTAATTACATTGAAAAATTACATAACAAATTAAGTAAATTAAATAAATTAAATGGTTATAACAATGCCAAATGTCAAATTTCATTATTGCTCGATATGCAATTTTTTAAAATTCATTTTTACAAGCAACATTTTTAAATTTTTGAACGAAGAATATAGTTTGCGTACTATAGAGAATATGTAATAAAAATAACATATCGTTTTATCCCGACACTTTATACATATAGTAAAAACAGGAATTCTTTAGCGATTTAAGTAAATCATTATTGCGTTCTTTGTAAGGTTTTCCTACATTCCTGAAAAATTGAAGAATTATCCCTATGACGTTGAAAATTTTTAAAATTTATGCGAATTTTATATCTACGTTTCTACGGTATTTGGTTGAAAGATAAAATATCAATGTCACTGTTATTTAGAATATAAGTATTCATTGTGGAAATTATATATGCGTAATACATATTGGTGTAACGAGAAACCTTATGTATTATTATTGTCAGTTGCGTTGAGATATTAATCATGATAGTATATACGTATGGGTTCAACTGCATTATTGTACAATACATTAAGAGAGTGAATAAAATATCAAGATATATCTATTTATTCTTACTTATTGCCTGAATAATCAATTATTATTTTGTCGCTTTTTTCTTCGTACATTTTAAATCAATTTTCATGACGATACGACTGATTGTTTACGTACATAATTATATCATTCCATTATTAAATTTCTGTTCTCAAATATTTGTTAATTATTGCATTATTCATAGTAAGGAAATTTACATTGTTGTAAGATTAATTTTTTGTTTAGTCCACTTGTTATCATCTTATTGTCGATTAGTAGTTGATTGTTAGTTACTTTGTCAGCTTCATTATCATAAACACGACTCTGTTATTTACATAAAATAACAATTTGGACTCCTTAAAACATCTATTTATTGACTTTTGATATTGCCTCTTTTGATACCATTAAACTTTCCATTTTTAAAACACAGAGAACATATTACTGACTTGTATCCCTGAAACATCTCGATCAACATGTGGTATGGCAAATTGTATTTCATTTCTAAAGAAAGCATAAAGTGCACCTCCCAGTTTACAATCACCTTGGTATAATCGATATAATTGAAGAATTTTAAATAATGTCGAAAGGTAATTCACTAATAGTAAAATATATACAATCTATGCAATTTTTTTATTATCAAAAAGGTATAAAACGTACGAACATAAATAATATTTCAACAATAGAGTAAAAATAAATTAAGCTTATTTACTTTTGTTTATTTTGAACTCTTCATTCCGAAACTTCTTCATCGTCCTCTTCATTCTCCTCACCGTCCTCTTCATTCTCCTCACCGACCTCTTCATTCTCCTCATCATCGATATCTGAATTATTTTCATAAACATGTGAGGTGCTCTCATCAATGCTAGGTTCTGGGACAGATACTTCTTCAACTGTGGTATTTTCGGATTCCTGAAAATAAAAAGTGTTAAAAGATAACATAATGTATAAGGAAGACAAACTTAAAACATGTACCTGTGAACATTTTTCGCCATCTAAATCTTTGTTTACTAGACTTCCCATCCAGAAAGCATTTATTGAGTTATTCAGCGTTAACATGCCTTTGACACGATAAATGAAACGTTCTCGTCGCATTTTGGCAACTGGAATCAGCTTTAGTAGAGCTACGTTTGAATATTTTCGAGCGGTACAAAATATGTCACGCAGGAACTTTCCGGGCTCTGTATTAGATTCATTCATTAATAAAACATTATCAGTAAATAAACATTTAGCTACATACTCGTTTATACTTATTCTTTTTACTTACTTTGGCACATTTTAATAATATAAATTATATCTTCTATATGGTACTTGAAGTTAACCTCAAGTACCGGCATTCCAGTTACTAAGAACATTTGATAAAATAAAGTCATATATCGAACAAAAATTATTAAGTTCATATTATTTTTCTGCACTTTGCATATTTCCACTATTAGAGCAAGACATTCCACGGTTTCCTTCCAAATACGAACTCTTTCAGGATCTCTGAAAATGAAACATGCAAATATGATAAATAAATTTAGGTACAGACTCTATACTAAAAAACGAAAAATATATTAAAATAAATAAGTATTTTACGGAAAGACAATCAGTGTCATATAAAACTAAGAATGGAAATGAATCGTGTATGAATCATATCCGTCGCTTGAAAATATACCTTGTTGCTTCTTTCAATGACGCTTCAGTGCCTTTTAAAAGCCCATCAAATATTTGTTTGAAGAACACTGGGAAAAGCATTTTTGTCACTGCCGACAATCTACTTAAACGCGACTGAGGACGCTGTAGTAATTCGACTTCTGGAGTTACCCATTCTAAAACTTCCGTAACGACCTTCAATTTGTCTTCCGCGTTTTCTATCCAGCATTTCAGTAATTCCTTTACTGCAGCTTTATATTGTGATCCCACGCCATCCTCTAACCATTCGAGACATAACAAACCATGAGCCAACTCAGATTGCTCTTTTTTGCACTCTTGACTAAAAGAATTCGAGTGATTCATTAAAACTTGGCATAAATTGACAAGAGCCACGGCAAGCGAAATTCGTGTCGCGATTTCACTGAGCGAATGAAAATATTTATACGATTCGGAAACTAAGTCTTTGCATGATCTCAACTGTTTGTTCGACTCATTTGCCATACTTGCTAACGATCTCAAGCCATCTCGAAGCAAAGCAGCGTATCTGTCATTACGAAATTCTTTCCAACTGAAAATAGTGGTCAATAACCGTAACAGCAGTCGAACAGCTTCTCTACTTTGTTCTTCTTTAGTTTCTTCAATGTCGCTAATGATACTTTTAAGTTTGCCGCATATTGTTGGTAATAGGTGTACTAATTCACGCATGAATTTTTCAGAGGGCTCTTTCTCAAGCATATGTAAAATTTCTTTTACAATGAAACATACTTCAGGGATAGAAATTGACTGTGAGGATGCTTGAGATACCTTCAGGTTCATTTTCACATCCAAGAGGTGTACAACATTTGAATCCAGCTGCCTAAAGAATGCTGGATTTTTTGTACTTATTTCCGAACCTCGTTCCCAAGATTCCCACCCTAAGGGAACTGCTGTCTTGTTCATGACAGCTGTGTTATTGATCTTATCATCGCCTGCATTTTTTTTGCCTTTCTTCGTCCTAGGAGCATTCTTTTCTAACCTTACGAACTGCGGCACTGGAAAGTACTGAAAGTAGCAAGGCGGTGGTTGATATCGCCTGTCACACATAGGCAGCATTTTACAAAATTCTCCCTGAAGTTTCATCAAACTCTCCAATCGACGCAATACTTGACCTTGCAAAAGAGGATTGTCTTGCATAACAAATCCACTAATGAGCTCACGAAACCAATTTATGCAATTAATCATGTAGTTCAGACTTAATGGTTCTGGATTGTCAAGATCAGCAGGCATAAGGACTGGGTTACCCAATACTGCGCTGATACTTTCCAAACTGTTACTCGTTCGTAAGTGACAGATTCTTAACAATCTGAACAAGGATTGAGCTATACAGGCTCCTGCTTTTTCATTTCCAAAGGAAACATAGAATAAGGTTGCAGATAAATCTTTTTCTTCATTTAAACCGAATTTTGGTTCAAGATTATCTCTGGAAATAAGAAAAAAAATTACAGTATTGAATACAAAATATTTTTAAAATACGGTTTATGATGGAAAAGATATTATAAATAAAGTTTTATTTCTTACTTATCAACATTCTCAAAAACTAGGCACGTTTTTTCAAGCTTGTTTTCAAGGAAGTCAGTTATTCCAACTAAAAAATCCACATCTAAATCTTTGGTATTTTTAATAACGTCGCCTAAATTGTCGTAAAACAGACTTTCTGATCGAGGGCAGTCTTTAACACTTATAAGCACTCTTTCTGTAAGAATAAAACATTGTTAAGTACAGATTGCCGTAAAAAAATCTTATAAAATCGAAAAAATTAAAGTTTACTAAAGGTAGTCGCAGCCTCTTCGGCAGTTTCACGCTTTCCTGCTAGATGTTTCATGGCCATTGCAGCTCCCAGTACACCTTTGCTTTTGGTGCTATAATGATAATCATATCCGTTAAAAATTTTGTTAAAGAAATACAAAAATATTAAAAATAAAATACGTAATTTCAATACGATTGAAGTTAATAAAGTTGATGGAACTTACAGAAATTTGGCATTTGACAACTGCTTCTGCATTAACATTGACAGATCATCATGCAAAGCATTAGCAATCGATTGTGAATTGTTGCATAATCCATGAAGTAAATCATATAAAATACTGACTTCAATGAGTTCAAAATTGTCCATTTTTTCTAGAAGAATTCGTAAATAATTTGAATGTCTTTCGAGATATTTTCGTTCTTTATCACTCCTGGACATTAAAGACAGAATATTGAGCGCATCTTTTGCCGTCTGGCCTTTGTTACCCATTAAGAGAAGTATTTTTTCCATTATTTCTCTCTGTTTGTATGTAGCGTCAGCTTGACTACCAAACAAGTAACGGAACCATGCAATAGCAAACTCAACATGTGGACGATCATCAGCCTTTAAAAGATTACTAGAAATTGCTACAGCAGTTGGCTGTAACATTTTTGCTACTTCCTTATAATCGTTGTAAAGAACTTGTAATAAATCTGGTTTGTAAAATCCACTTCTGATGTGATTGGTTAATGCTGTTTCAGCAATTTTTTTTCGGGTTGGAGTCGTCACATATAACAGCATCAACAGGATAATATCTAAAGGTACAGCTTTTCCACTCTCATTCACATCTTTTATAATAGATGTAGCAGCTTGTGCTACTTCTTTAGATATTAAAATATTCATTTTTATTTCGTTTATCATTAACAATTGATTGTTATAACAATCTTCAACTCGTTCATTTGACAGTGGTACCATATCTACTGAACGTAGAGCTTTTAAACTTTTTAATGCAACTTCCAATGTTGGACAATCACTGAGAATAAACCTATGATAAAAGATTAAAATAATAAATTCACTTGATTTTAGAGTGTAGACTGTAGAATTAAATTAAATAAAAGTTAAGTACTTGGTAATGGCTGGTATTTTACTTTTGTCCAAGTTACCATTTAAAATGTGAGAAACCCGTTCTCGCATTTCTTCAGTATATTCTTTTCCAAGTGTTAGATTGTTCAAACATTCTAAAATGGCAGTAGTCAACCTGGGAGAAGTCACCATTATTTTGCTAAGCATTTCAGCCGTGGAATGATGTTGAGCATCAATTACTATATCTGGTAAAAACAAAATGACTTCTTTTTGGAATTCTAACGAACTAACTTGTAATACTTTTTCCAGATGAACAATAATACATTCTGGATCTACGATTACTTCCAAAAATCGAAATTGTAGTAACAATAAACGTGTCCAATGTTTATTGTCTTCCAAATTCCTAAGAAAAAAATAGGTCAGCAATAATACTATTAATAAAGTACAATTTATTACAATTTCCTTTTATACTTACGTATCTGTTAGACCTTCTATTAACTTTTCAAAAAATAGTTTTATAACTTCAGTTTGTAAAGGAATCACTTGTAATATAATTCTTGCAAGAGTTGTGGCTTTTGCATTACAGATTGCATTATCGACATTAAGTCTTAAATCATTTAAACACTTAATTAAATTAGTTCGATTTTCGATATAATTTTGCCATTCTTCAATTATTTCAGTTTTATTATATTCTCCAGAATCTAAACTATTTCTCATTTTGTTTCTAATTACAGATGGCACCTCAGCTGAAATTAAAAATAAACAGTTAATGATTCATATTTAAAAAAGTTTTTAAAATTTTATTTCGTATGTTTTAAAATTTCAACTTTAATAGGATAAAAGCAAACATATATGTTTACCCAGTAAACAAAATTGAAAGGTATTCACCAATTCCAAAATTTACAAAAAGAGAATTGGAAGGAATTATAGTGAATTCTTTTTACTACCTTTGAAATTCTTTTTTGTACATTTTGTAATATCTTCCCTGGTGAAAATACGAATGTACGGTATGGCCAAAATACAGCTCGTGTACAGTTAAACATTGTTTTAATGGAATTTGGCACAGGTGTACACTTTACGTACAGTCGCTTTTTACTAGGGTTTCAATTCATTTTCGTTTACTGGGTAATGCATTATTTAATCAGGATCAATCAAACCAATTCAGATATTATTCAGAATATCCAGTAAAATTGTCAAAAATATTTGCAAAAAAATCTATTGGTTATGAATTAAAACTGAATATAATAGAGCATGAATAGAGTTGAGTTGATCAAAGTTTGAAAATAATTACTTGCGAAGTGTGGTTGTTCTTCTTCAAATGACAAAGTGATTCCGGCTTCCTCAAAAAAAGAAATAAGATTATTGCTAGGACGCCTATTTGGGTCTTTATTAGGCTGTCTTGTGGAGTTTCTTAATAATTTTGTTGGACTAATGTCAAAGTCTAATGGATGATGAGTTATTATTTTTTTGACATTTTTATTTGCATTTTTAAGCGGACTTAAATTTGTATTTATTTGTTTTATTGGGCTAGCATCGGCAAAAGACATTTCAATTTCATCATCACTAATATTTGCTCTTGTAGAATTGACAATATTCCTATTATTTCTTTGTTTCTTTGGATCATTATCTTGTACTTTTGTTAAATTGGTACTTATATCACCTCTATTATTTCTATTTGTGATAGTTTTTGGTGTGCTCATCTGGTTTCTCAAACCTAAAGTAGGTCTTGTGTTTGAACCACTAGTTTTGTTTTTCTTTGCATTAGTCGATTGTTGACTGGAACTTTTATTTAGTGCAGAACTTTGTGATAAGAGAGCAAACACACTCTGAAAGTTGGAATTATTAAGCTCATCTAAGTCATCATCTAAATCACTTGCATCGTGTCTTGATCGTGATACAATGGGTGAATCTTCACAATTTGAAGATATTTTTGATAAATTCCTCAGTGCTTTTATTCTTTTCGAAGGAGTTACAGATGCATCTCGTGGAGGAGTGGTTTCTCTAACGGTACTTTTATTTGACTTTCCTCCTACTGAATCATCGTCATCATCATCAAGCAATTTGTTACATCTTCTCTTTGTAACATTGCGTGACATTTTAAGAGTTGATTCATCTACATCAGAATCAGGGTCTTCAGAATTTGTTCTCTTACGAGATAACCAATTACCACCATCGCTAACAGATCTAGGAATTACTTCTGGCCCATCTTCTTTTCTCGACGTCATTTGACTCGAATAAAGCTCCTTGTGCAGGACATTTTTAACTCGTATTTTTCTTTTGTCCATGGAATATTTAATCTATATTTACTCGTTTATAATCGGTTAGCGATTTTATGATTTTTCCTTCATTTCCAGTATTACCAATATTGTTTATTTATGTCACACAAAATTATTTCTTTTATTGACAAGTTTCAGCGTGCTTCATTTCATAATACTCTTGTAATTTCTTTTTATTTCAGCCTCGTAAACGATTTAGCACTTTTCATATTCGTATTTTTCATTTGGCCTTTATTACATATATAAAGCCGAATACCGCCAGTACGAATGATGTGCTTGCATTTGTTTGTTTATGTACGAATCATACACGAACAATACAGTGATAAAATGACTATGACAACCAATCAGTTTTCTGTAGACATCTCGCTTCAGTTAGAGCTACATATAGGTATAACCAAGCTAACCAATCATAAAGTTTCCCACGAGAGATACATCCCTTTATAATCTCTGCCACTAGGTGGTTGAACATCTATACCATCTATACTTTTCTGTCGTCCATGACATAACTTTTCTGGGATATACATACATATAGTCAATCCACACTCGAAAGGCACGTCAAAAAACGACAAAAATTTATTTTTAATAAATAAAGAGTATAATACCTTAATAGTATTAAATATATATACTTTAAATATCTTAAAGAGCATTACCCTTTCTGGTCTTAGGACCAAATTTCATTACGGATAAAAAATGGTTTTATGCCTCAAACTTATATATTGGACTCCTTGATGCAATGCCTTTACGACGAAATACAATAAGCTTTCAATAGTCGCATAAACAAATTTTAACCCAACATTTTTTATTTTATGACCAATATTGTGTTAAAAATGCAATAATATTAATAAAATTTATATATTATTACTAAAAACGATTTTTTCCAATAATAATTAAGTACATTTATTTTTCATAAATTGTAAATTCAGTATGATTAAAAATATAACAGAGATATTAAATCTGTTTCTTTTATACGAGCTTCAGATTCTCTCATGTAAAGAAAAGGCATATTTAAAGTAATTTTCATATCGTACATATAGCGCTCCCTCCCGTAAAATGGACATTATCGATGGAAGTACCCGAGAGACGCTGTTGGAAGATTTCAGAGATTTGACCCTGTGGTAAGAAATCCTTCAACAGTTCCAAACAAAACTAAATTTTCTTGAATTCTTCGATTCCCCAAAACTTATAATTCCAAAAATGAAGAAACATATCGCTTCAGAATCTATGATTTCATCTCAATAGAAATACAGGGTGGACACCATGGACACTGTTATTGTGTCAGTATTTGGAAACTCATGTTGAGAAAATGTTGACTGCGATGGGATGAAATCGTTTTCGCTGTTTATGTTTCGTTATTGGTTTAGAAGAAAAAAGTTTATAGTGACTTCCGATAGACGATTCTTATACTTTTTCGTAATTCATTTTCGTTTACATCGTGGAAGAATATCTTATAAATGACCAAAACAAAAAGTATTTCAAAAAATGGGTCGATAAATTGTAAAAGTATAGGTAAAGAAATTTCCAAAATGCACGTCCTATTTAGAAAAAATGTACATATTTACAAAATATTTAAATCGATATTCTTTTAATTAGAAACCGCGTCCTCTGGAATCACTTTTGCTACTTTTCTAAATTCTTTTGACAAAGTTTTCGGACACTGCATCTCCGTCCAACTGATTGGTATCATCGGAACCCCTAAAACATATTTTATATTAAAGAATACTACTTAATTGCGTTAATTGAAATGATCTCACAAAAAACAATATAAAGTATATGTTACCTTCCTCGCTGTGAGCAATTACAACACCCAATTCGTTTTCTGCAGTACTCAGTTGGTAATTATGAGCCTCGGTCATGGGTAGCTAAATGTACTATAGGATATTCTATACTTGTAAGTTTGAAACTTATTTTAGTGAAGAGAGCCATATTCGATCGGTTTATAGATAAGACATAGTCTTCCATTTCTTCATCTGACCACCTCGTCATCCAGGACATTTCATCATATGGACACTCATCATCTAGCACACTTCATCGTTTAGTACAAATGAGGTAAAAAGAACAACAGCATGCAATTCACAAAATGTCTGTCATACTTCAAAAAAAGAAAAAAACTTTAAAAGAATTTAAATTTCATATTTTTTGAGTCTATTTTTTGTTCAGCTTTGGATTGAAATCATTTCACTGCAATTCTTCTACAGTTACTGGACGTCAAATATTATTCACGATGTTGGTATTTGTATACTTTACTGCTCGTAGCTTTTGACGTTATATCGACTCGCTCTGCTCGTGTGTCAAACTCCACACTCGTGAATATCAATAATTGCGCCTTTGATACATAATATTCTATTCACGATTCGTGGGACGTAAATTGGTCAGTTTGATGTTCCTGGTATTAACATGAATGAAGAAGTTTGCATGATGATAAAGTGTCCAGAACAATGAAGTGTTTCGGATGATGAAATGTTCCGGTTCCTATTAGTCCGACAGGGTTTTAGTTTCGTGTTGTTTTGAAGATAGTGTTTCACCGTGTCGTTTCAGTAAACGAAAAAGGTTTGGAAGTTCAGATTTTTAATTAGAAGGATCAAGAAGTATTCATTGGTATGTAAAATGAATCCATCTCCTTCACTCTGAATCCTTTTGAATCCAATTTTTGAACTTTCAATCCTTCTTCGTTTACTAGGTAACTACAGCATGAATTAAGTTTAGAAGATACATGAAAAAACACTGCGCAAATTCAACCATTGAATTAAGCTCTAATACACATTAAAGAACTGAACACTAACTTGAAGTCTAATACCATTCTCTCTATCTGTCCCTATTCCTATATCTTGTGGAATAAAAAAAAAGACCAAAGTTCATTCGAGTTCCGTAACATGGTTGTACTCAAACCGTATTTCTGATTTGTTTATGTCTCTCCATTTTCCCTCAAATAACTCTGTATTTACATCTAGCATTAATTGTTTTCACACGATTAACATTGTGTTTGTTTTAAAATTTGAGTATGCGATCTCAAACAATTCATACGTATTTCTATCAATTAAAATGTAATTAAAAAGGATACAACTCTGGCAAGAATTACGTCACCCGGACGAAACGATTTGTACATTTCAACACGGTCTTTTTCTGTTGCTCGAACATCTTCTCTCCGTAAAACTCCACGATACGGTCTGGTCAATACGATATCACCAATACACTTAATAATACATTTGCAGAGTCGCTGATTGCCCTGAGTAACCATTGCTGTAACAATGTCTCCCGGTGCCGGGACTATGCTCTGTTCTGTCACTCCAAGAACTTCGATAGCGTATGTCTGAAAATAATTTGATGTTTTACTTTTGAAACAACTTTAGTGAAGAAAGGAAAGTGATCGAAATATGAAAATGTTCTAATTCGTGCTTAAATCATCAATTAAGTAATATGGACACTTTTCAAACTTCGAGTCGGTCTTAAATAATGAAAATATATCTCATTCTGCAAAGACCATTTCTAAATCTAAAAAAAGGTAAACTTCAAAAACTGGCAGAACCTGCATTTCAATAGTTTTATTATAATGTTAGTAGTAGCATTGAATTAAATACTACTTCACGAATCCTCAAGTTTCAAAATTGATGGTTTAAATAACCATATATCACGGAACTGTTACAAATTTAAAGGGGCACACTTTTTTAGTAATATTCGACGGTTTTCATGTTTCATGGATATTTGAAAATCAGATGGTACTTCTTGGGGAATATGAAACTGGTTTATTTTCGAACGCTTGCCTCATAAAACACTTGCATAAAGAAATATTGCGTACTTACATTGTCTGATTTGGTTCTGCTCACGACTCCTGTCAGTTTTGAGTAAATATATCCCAACATTTCATACGTTCCTTGGCCAGGAAGATTGACTTTATCGGAAACACATAACCGTTGACCTAAAATTTGTAACATTATCACAAAATAATTACATAATTGTTCGTGGTATCATGATATTTGAATTTCCCTAGTTACAAAAAGGATACTAAAGGTTTTAAATATACTTATTTGTTATTTTTTCAACAGAAGCGAATTGCTGTTATAAAATAAGATAGGTTACATATATCATAAATACTAAAAGAAAGTTTTTTACATGTACAATTTATACAGTGCAAACTACGTACCTGGTACGCATATTATCGGATTATCCGCATTATCTGTCATTTTGCAGTTAATGGCCTGTACCAGTATTGACAATAACTGACAATAACAATAAACAATATCAAAAATCACAGAAGGATATAGCTAAAAAAAAGAGTGAAAGCACAGATTAATAGCAGATAGCCGATGGTCGGGTAAAAAGCCGCCACCACTCGGATTGTCGGCTTTACTTGCACATGGGCTCTACCTTATCTTCCACATTCTAATAATAGGAGCGAGTCCGGGCTAATGTGCCAGTCAACCGTCCAATCCGAAAATTGTCCGACGGCGTAAAATGGAAAATTGATATGCGGATTGAAAATGTATGCTTATATAAATATACACGTCAACGCAAAAAAGGAAAGGTGACAACAGGCGACAGAAAGCAGTAACACGAAAGGTATGTAATATTTATTTTTTAATATGAATATTTATTTGTCAAGTTTTACATTGCTGAAACTTAAAATATATAAATGAATAAAAAATATGTCGCACATATAACTTGAATTTTTTTCAGATTTATATAAAACCATATTATATATACTGCAGTACCAACGACTATATATATTAAAAAAAATTATTAGGTTTTATTTGGTCTCCAATCCATTATTAGATAAGCAATTTTTATTTTAATATACGTAATGCTATAAATAATTGCAGAATATTTTGTGCACGATACTTTGTTTAACCTTTCTTTTTTGTTTTCAGATCAGTGAATAAGAAGTACAGTAGAACCTCGATAAGATGACACCTTCGGTTCCCAGCCCTCCCCT